>QNGE01002040.1:77789-130352 GCA_008508345.1 Paragonimus westermani | reverse complement strand
GTGACAACGTATGTCCTTCTGGATAACGGGTCTGACACTACACTGCTCGACGAATCCATTGCGAGGACAATTGGTTTGCAGCGACAGCGCTGCCAGATGATGTTCCGTACTCTACACGGAACTTATGTAACATCGTGCAATAAGGTATCGATTGAGTTTCAATCGGTGTGTCAGGAGAATTCCAACGCAGTCGATTAGGATTATACGGTGAGACAGCTGCCACTGACTCAGGCTGACGTTGTCCACCAGTCAGAAGTAGATAGATGGACTCGCTTAAAGGATGTTTCCTTTAAGAGTTTAACTAGAACCGGCGTTGGGGGTTTCATAGGTTGCAATATCCCTGAAGCACACTGGAAGCTGGACCAGAGACNCAGTATCAATGAGCTCTATGCGAGTAAGACCATTTTCGGCTGGAGCCTATGAGGTCCATGTCACACCGAAGCCCGGAAAGAACATTGCGTAAACCTAATTGGAGTACATCCGGTATCGTAGGGTGATCTGATCCGAAGGATGTATTAGCTGGATTTGATTGACAGATGCACTTCGGAGGGCAAAGAACCTTCCGTAGAGGACAGGCGGGCATTAAATATGACTGAGAGCAGTGTACTACTGAGAGACGGCTACTTTGAGATAAGTTTGCCGTGGGGACAAGATAGATGGGTATTGCATAACGGTAAGGAGATGGTCGAGAGACGACTTGCTGCGTTGAAGAAACGGTTGGGTTGAGATCCAGAGCTAGGCGCTGATTAGTCGGCCGTGATACTGTAGCATATCAGGAAGGGCTACATAAGTAAGTGTGTTACGACTACAGCATCCCGTACTTAACCCGAATATGCCGGGTAAATACGAATAGTCTTCGATTGTGCCGCTGAACACCGTGGTGTGTCTCTCAACAAAACCTTACTCCATAGCCCGTACCTGAATAACAGTTTGTTAGGAGTGCTTATGCGTTTCCGCAAATACCCGGTGGCAGTCTTCGCTGACATCGAAGAGATGTTCCTGCGAGTGAAAATTGCGTGCCGTGACCGAGGTGCACTAAGTTTCCTATGGTGGGGTTCTGAATGCTTTGAACGACCACCAGATACTCACAAGCTGAATTTCCACCACTTCGGAGCGACATCGTCGCCATTTTGTGCTAGTTTTGCACTACATGAAGTAGCTATGGATAATCAGCACAAATTTCTACCGAAAACTGCGATCGTAACAAAGGAGAGCGCCAAGTCGACGACTTCCTAGTGTCATTTGACTCGATGTCTGGAGCTAGGGCTGTGGTGAATGAACTTCGAGTGATGCTGCGGCTATGTGGCTTCAAGCTCACCAAGTGGGTTTCTAACCGTAACGAAGCCATTGAACATTTACCCAAAGATGAAAAACTTATCGACTCACGGTATATAGAACTCCACAGTTGTGGATATCAGCGAGCTCTAGGCGTGAGGTGGCAAGCGACTGCTTACGGTTCCAAGTCAACCTCCCTCACACCGGGTACACGAAAAGAGGAATTTTAGGTTGCATGGCTTCGTTGTACGATCCATTGGGGATAGTGGCCCCAATGTTGTTTTCGGCCCGCAGGTTGCTCCAAGACCTCTGTCAGTAAGGCATCGGTTGGGGCTCCAGTATAAAAGAACATGATCGGGTAGGTTGGGAAGGTTGGCTGAATGATGTTATATCCATAGACAGCGTGGCACTGCCCGGATGCATTGTTCAAGGACTTTCGTCGGCAAAACCTGTCGAATTGCACATGTTCTGTGGTGCGTCGGAAGTCGGTTACTGAGCAGTAGGGTATCTAAGGGTAGTTGCCTCAGATAATAGTATTCGGGTCGGCTTTCTGATGGGAAAATCTAGGGTGACCTCAAAGTAGGCGATTACGATACCAAGGTTGGAGCTCATGGCAGCCGTTCTATCGTCCAAGCTGATGTACTTCCTTATTCGTGGGCTGAAGATTCCAATACGTAACGTTGTACTGTGGACAGATTCTACAGTAGTGTTCCAATACTTACACAGCACTTCATCGCGTTTCGCAACTTTCGTAGCCAATCGTGTAGGACGTATTCAGGACCTTACTTCTGTCGCACAGTGGAGGCGTGTGCCTTCAGAATCAAATCCGGCCGATGTGGCTTCCAGGGGAGTGCCACAGGCTTTGACCAAGGAGATGAACCTCTGATTACGGGGTCCGAGCGTTCTGTTGAACCCAGAAGAACAGTGGCCGAAAATGCCAACCTTGTCGCGTTTGTTAAAGGGTGACCCCAAGATTAGGCGCGCTCATGCGATTACCACGAAATCGGACTTTAATTGTTTACTAGACCAGCTGGTACCGAGATACTCTAGTTGAGCTAAATTACTAAGGGCCATCGCTTGGTTATCCCGTTACGTCAACTTTGTGTCCGTGGTGATATGCGCTAAACAAGACACGTCAATCAGAGTAGGAACCCTTCGTACGTCCGAAATCAATGTCTGTTGTCTAAAACTAATAAAGCTCGTGCAAGAGCGCGAGTTCTCCAAGAAACTCCGGATCCTAAGATCGTCCACCATAAATTCTCGTAAGGTAAGTGAACTTAAAGGATTGCGGTCAGCGTCGATAGATGGGACAGTGTATCTTGGCGGTAGAATCCGACCAGACAATGGAGCCGGTGTAAAGGTGGTGAGTATTCCTAGTCGCGGGGCTGTCACAAACCTATTGATACGCCACTGTAACGAATCCAAAAAGTACATGGGTGCCTCGCCTGTACTTGCCAGCATCAGAAGGCGGTTTTGGATTTTAAAAGGTGTGGCGGCTGTTTAACGAGCGTTAGGTGGGTGCTGTAACTTTGAAAGGGTTTATGCTAAGCAGTGCGCTCGAACGGTGGCGCCAATTCCGGCGATGAGAGCGTCGACCAACGGTTACCCATTCAGATACTGTGGGGTGGGTTACTGTACGATCTTCCACGAAGACGTTGAGCAACGTGTAGCGATAAACCCGTGATCCCAATTATTCATAACAAGAATGGATCGTAATGCCACAGTACTATTGAACAAATTATCAAAGTAAATGTTTAGACAACCACAACAGTTTCGATCGACAGATCGTTTCCCGGGAATGGGTTACAATTTGCGGCTGATCGGGTTAAATATGAACTACAACCACATAATAAGGCATTCATACCCAAAAGAGCTCTTCTGAGTAGGCCGCAGGTTGAAAACAATGGGGATGAGCCGAGCTCCAAAAAGGGGGTGCACCCACTGTTGAAGTAGCTGCTTGCGTGAGTGTTTGGTGATTGTTATGTGTTAATAGAATGTTGGTGGCCACGTTTTCTGCTCTATTTATTCCCTTCTTATTGAGTCGTATCCTTACGCTGAAACTCTTTATACCGATTACGAGCCTTTCTTATGATCCGACATTACCGCTCAAGTTACGCGCGTGACAAATTATTTCTCCTACGAGTGCGGATCTTGATGTATTTTTAAATATTGATACTGTTTACCTGTAAAACTTGTTTCCGCGTAGTTTTTCTTCCTTACTTTCTTTTGTCGGACCTTTGTTTACATGTACCCTGGTCTTTTTCGCCTGACCGCTTCGCCATTACGTGACTGTTGCATTCGGTCATATGTACGTGAACCGTTAATCTCGGGACTTGTGTACTTGGTGGATTCAATATCAAGGTTTGTTGTTGTCTTCCACTATTTGATTTTTCATATTGTTTTTTATCATCAGCACCTTATTAATAAGAAACTCGCGAATACGACCGTCCTCTGTTTGGATCAGAATTGGTTGCTTGACGGGCTCAGAATTTATAGACGCTAGTTACTTACAGACGTGACCATCGTGAATCCAGCGTATCGAAAGACGTCGCGAGAAGACTAAGCATTGCTTGAACAACCACTGGTCATCCGGGATTAACACCAACCATTGAAGTAAAGTACAATTACCGACAACTGGCTATTCACACAACCATCAAAATTGACGTAACAAAACAAAATCCTCTAATTCAAGGTCCAATTAAAGTCCAGAAACAGGGGAGGTTGAGTGCAGAGGGGTTAATATCTAATGAAATTGGGTTGGGTTTGATTTTCACATGAGTCACAGTTACTTTGGCCCATTCAAGGTGCGTATAAGAAGGAGCGAGCTCAAACATTCTGGCTGCATATTTACCTGTTTGCAGACTCGTGCCATTCGCATCGAAGTGGCCCATTCCATGTCTACGGACTCTCTTCTCATGGCTCTAGTGCGATGTTTGGGTACGTGGGGCAAGCCGGACGCCATTTACAGTGACGACGGTTCCAACGTTGTTGGAGAACACTTGGAGCTGAAGCGAAGGCTGCAAAAACTGGAACAGTGTGCGTTGACAAGTAGGCTATCGAATCAAAGAATTGATTGGTATTTTAATCCTTCGGGTGCATGTCATCGGGGCTGGGCTTGGGAGAGAATGATCCGAACAGTGGGACGAGTTCTGCCGTCGGTAACACAACAGCAGTTAATGAATGAAGAGTCACTTACCACCCACACTGTGGAAGTTGAACGAATCATCAACGATAGGCCACTGGTGCCTGTTTACGGTGATCCAGATTGTCCCCATGTACTTCTTCCTGGTGAGTTGCTGTTGTTGCGTTCGAATACAGGCCCAAGTACAGATGGGGTTTAATTGTGCGAACGTCACACCAAGGGCTGCAGACAAACACAACAATTATCTTGTGTGTTTTAGAAACGATGGCGGCGTGAATACCTACTCAACCTGCAGGTTACATCTGAGTGATTGAAAGCTTCGCATGATCTTCAAGTAAGTGATGTAGTTCTCCTCCATGGAACAGCCTCCAGAGGTGTTTGGCTCTACGGTATAATCGCCGAAGTATTCTCTGGTGACAACAGACTTGTACGCCAGGTGTCGGTAAAAACTTCAGATGGCACTGTAAGACGGGACATCAGATTACTTTGATATTAGAAGCGCCTGCAGAGTAACACCAAATTACTACGGATAGAGCAGCAGATGTGTACTTCCCGTCGAGCCGGTCGTTGCCGTTGTTCATGTTGCCAACTCGAGTTTGAAAAACCAGCCGACTTTCGGGGCCCCGTTTTGATTCAGTGAAAAAATTTTGCGTTATTTTGCGATTGCTGAACTTTGCTTGATGTTGAAAGGTGGTCCTACGCTTTCCTCTCTTCCCCAAATAAAATATATCACTCATACCTGTTCTTACACCATCTACTTTGACCGTTTCCCCTGCTCTTATTTAGTCCGAGCCCTGTAAACTTCTAAATGTCGGAATCAGACATTTTTCTGCCGATTTTCCTTCAATAACTTATGATTCCTGTCGTTTCTCGACGCATGAACAGTCTTTGTGCTCTGATTCAACCAATGACCATTTGTTTCAGTGAGCTCAACCCGTTTTATCGTCCACCATTGTTGATCAGTGCCTGGTTGTTGAGTTGTTGTGCATGCACTTTCATTCTTTGACTTCTGAGGATTTTCACTTTCGAGATGAGAGACTCCATTTTCTTGTCCATTGAGTTAATTAGTACTGTATTAAATCCAGTTATTACGAGCGCCTTCTCGTTTATCGTTCCGAGGATAAATCAGTTCTATCATTGAATATTGCGAAGCATTCACCGGATCAACAGACTACGCGTAAATTTGTGTGAACTTGAACCGTTAGCGAACGATTCAATAATTACTACTGTTCTTTTCGCCGTAACTGGCATGCCACGTGACTTCAACTTTTGGCTGTTGTCGTTTGTATCCTATTTTACTCATCTACTAGCAGTATTCTGCTTTTCTTCATAGAGAGAGAAGAGATTTAGCATCGACATGATTTGCCGGAAATTGGGGAATCCGAAAATCTTTGAAGAGAACTGGATGGTGTCAACTTATATCCCACGCAAAGTCCACCACTCATTAGCACGACAAAAACCAAAAGTTTTGCATATTCGTCACCAAAAACTTGGGTATATAGCATCTTCGCAATATTTCTGGCATTACTCACGCGGGATATCATTCGAAATTCACAGTCACATAGGGTCTTCGCCATACTGTTAATGTCGTTGCTGGTGACAAAAACCAGTGACAAGCTGAGAGCGCTCAAATGGCTTCTGGGGTACACCCAAGTGATACACTGTCGCATATCTACTGTGCAATGTAAGACTGCTACTGAAAGTCGTCCTTCACGGATGTGCGCTCCACTAAAATAGGGGTATCCACTCCAGAGACTGCCCAGTATAGAGCTGCGAAAGAAGCGAAAGGTCTCTGCTGTGTTTTATGGTGGCTGCTCTTCAAAGCTAGAAACAACTTCTCCCAAACTATAGGCTTTTGAGAGATGACCAAGTACTAGCATACAAAACTCACCGAATCTCACTATCTTCTGAAGGCGAACCTCAGAGGCCAGAAATAGGAGGCACCTACGTGAATGACACACTTCTGCTATCACAGCCTGCATGGAATTCAAGATGCGTTCAGACGACTGGAATTTTCTTAAGTAGTCGAGCCTCCGTAGCTTGCGTCTCCTCTTAGAGTTACTTTCTCTTTCCCTTTTTGCCCTTCTCCTTTTTCTGCCGCCTCTGTTTTGTGTTCTCTCTCATTGTGCAGTTGTTGGTGAACAGAACTTATTTGGCTCTCTCACTTTTCGTTGCAGCTGCCTGCTTCAACGTTCAACACATCATTTCACCAGTTCACCATAGATAAACGGAAGAGAACTATTTCACCCAAGGCTGCATCTGCCACGATACCACATACCCCGGACTGCCGAGTTATAGAGGAAAATTCTGAGACAAAATATCTTACACTCATCACGCCTCCCATTAATCAAGAAACCAGAGAAACCTCTGTGACACGTCTAGTAAGGTCAAAATAACTCTAAGTTGCTGCCCTCCAGAAAACGTGCTTTTATAGGCGCACAGAAGAAGCGACCAATCTATGCTATCTGTTGTGTGACAGTTGAGTATATATCACGCTGATCTGGGACGTCGTCAATCTCACTGCTACATTAAGCGTCATCGTTCTCACAATCAGACATGACTTAGGGTTGCCCGCGAAACTGTTAGTTATAGATAACAGTTAAACTCAGAACTGCCATCCAAATTGAGTAACTTCATGCGGCAGTGCGTTTCGATTTCGTCCTTCCTCTTGCTGGACAAAGGCTCAACGACCCCAAGGGCTGGCTACTGAGAAATTGGTCAGGCCGTCTATAAGGTATGCAGACAAACTTAATCTGAATTGCAGTTTTGGAAGGTTTCACCTTGAAGAGCCTAGTAACACTTGAACTAAAATAACCGTTGGATTTTAGAGGAATCATCGCATTTGTTAAGTGCAGGGTGAAAGATTCTCCTCGGCAGTTTTATGAAAATTTTCACGGGAGCACCCGTGGAAAGCTGAGGCTTAGAATGAACGCATATAGTAAGTCCTCGCCAACTGAAGCGCTCGGGGATACTGCTTTTGCATTAGGGTTCACTGCCGAATTCTTAAAACCCATCCAGGTTACTGGCCAACGGTGGCCATCTGCCATAGAAGGTATCAGCTAACAAGGAAAGTCAACCATTCGTAAAAGTTTTACATGGCCACCATGGCTGATAGAGCGTTTCAAAACTCAACTTAGCTTGCTCTCTCTTACCGTGCAATTACCGAACACTTCGAAGATCACAACTTGGTTAACAGATGTAGTATCACTTATCAAAGTGTCGTACAATCGCTGGAGGGCCTAGTTCATGATTGGGGTGAGTAAACGACAAAGCAGTTCATTGTTTGTCAAACTTCGTGAGACCACTAATCTGCTCACATATTCAGATATCAGTAAACCATTCAAGCAGAAAAAGTAGGGTATATGCAGCTCCCTTTCGAAGCGGAGAAAAGCCTATTAATGCCTTGAAAGCCTGCGAGTGTTCACGCCCGATTTTCTGCATTCACTTTGGTGGCAGAGTGTGATATTCCACTAAGATGTCAAACGGCGCATGGCGATGAACCAACGATCCAGAATGGGCAAAACTAGATTGAGCCACAGTGACGCGGTACTACTAAACAGACTATCGAAGTGAATAGATACATAGCCTCAACAATTTCGACTCGCAAATCGTTTCCGTGGAAATGGATGCAGTTCAGTACCGAACAAGTCGAAGAAGAAGTATGGTATCATAATATGTCAACCGTACCCAACAAAGTTTTATAGATAAGCTATGAAGTTCAAAAACGACACCGACCCACAACGCTTTGTTAATTAGGATGGGAATTAAACCGCGACGAAGGACCACTGTATGATAATTTATCTGTTGTGATCCACAAGGTGGGTGGAGTACCACAGATCACGTTATGCTTGAGTAGTGGCTCAGTTTCGATCTAAGAGCGCACATGCTGTCATGGAACATTGTACGGTGGCAAACTTCATCCGCAACACACGTGATTTAATATGCCCTTCGACTGTACTAGCTGTATTGCATACACCCTGATATCCACCATCTCCGTCAGTCTAGGGCTGTGTGTGCGTGGGTGCGGTTGGCTATGGTGAGGCTCACCGCAGCTGTCTGAGGCACAACGCCACTTAACTCTGCAGTTCTGAGCTCAGTGGTCCAAAGTAAGACAAACATCCGAGCACTCGCGGGTTCTCAGATCTCATAAGAACATTCAGGACTAAGAGGGACTCACGTCTCTGGAGCGTCCTATGAAAGCACGGCACACAACCTGTGTGTCGACCTTTTGCTCTGTCTTGGCTAAAGAAGTGGTCAGATGACTAAAAGGGGCCTATTTCTTTATCTTCCCATCTGTGTTCAGACGGATGCGTCGTTTCCGACTAATTACTTTTGTTTTCATTCATTGTCTGACTAAATCCGATAGGCGTGATAATCGCACAACGCAAGAATAACTTATCCAGTTTGTCCAAAGACGGTTATTGCGCCATACCAAAAACAATCCACAGTATCTGCTCACTTATGTTGCAGATGCAGTGGCAGCTCTTCCAAGGTGTGCTCTGGTCTTACCATGGGTTTAATATCAGCCGTGTAATTAGTTTGGTAGCTACGCATTCCCGCGGGCAGTTGCAATAAGGTTTCAACGCTGCTGTACACACCTTTACCGCTGGGCAGCGTCTTATCTCTCACGGTTCTGACAACATGATAGAGTTGTCTGTAAGGCTCTACCAAGTGTTGGAGTGCTCCGCAATGACCTGCGACAGGCCCTGACAGGGAACCCCAATCTGCTGACGACATATTCAAACACTTTCACTAAAACTTCAAGAAAATGGGCCTGTATTCGTCGTCTGGAATCTTGAGTTCCACGTAGCTCTCGAATTGTTAAACAACTTCTCAACACATTATGGGGTTGCCACCGGGAAGGTAGACTTCAGCTTTTGGCAATGTCAAGCTTGCATGAAACAGTGCTGTTGAATAGCTTTTTTTCCGCATGCGACAAATTCGCTACTGCCCCAGCAACATGAACAGCCATCGGATTCAAGCGCACTCTATACTATTCCAAAGGCGTGAAGTTGAACGCTTTGCCCCCTCCTGTCGTCAACTTTTTCTGCCTGAGCATGCTCATCACAGTTATTCCCATCACTGCTAGCGCTTAATCTAACCTCATACCTTTGTCTGGGCTCAAAATGAAACCATCCATAGTACAACCTCCTCCGTAATTTGTTTTTCTCGCTCGTAACAACGAGGGACAAGCCTGAACCTTCCCACCGCTATTGCAACTAGCGCAGAACCCAGAGACTAAGATAGGATTCACAGCATATTCGGTGTGCTCCGACGAATTCACTTTAGCATCAATAGTAGACGGTTTCCCGGGATCTGTGGTCGTTAGCAAAAATAGGGCAGCCTGAAGATCAACGTTCAGTGTTGTGTACTCTTCCACAAGACGATCGAGCAACACGTAGCTATTAACTAACGGCCTCAAGTAACCAAAGCGGGACCGAGCCGGATCGTCACGGTATTACAGAACAGAACATCAAAATGAATAAAAAGGTAGTCCTAGCAGTTTCGATCGGGCGATCGTTTCTATGAAATAGACTATAGTTAAGCACTGAACAAGCGAAAGATGAAATGTAGTAGCGTTGTGCGGCATTCATTCTGTAACATGTAAGGAGGCCGTTTTTATTCTGGTTGCATGTTGCACTCGTGGACCACCTCCGGACCAAGTAAAAACAACGGGGAACAACGTTCTTCCAAAGTGTGCGTTTCACAATTGCCCTACGAAAGGAGACAACAAAAAGAATCATCGTCCGAAGACCCCGTAAGTCATGCACACGAAATTGCACAAATGAAAGCTAAAATCGCGCTAACAACGAAGCAACACGCTGCGTTACACAGTTCAACTTCAACCAGTGTGCACTCGCCAGTTTTCAGTTGTTCTTACTATTCCCAAGTGAGTTCTTTCAATCGATCATGGAGTTCAAAGACAACAAAAACTAGCCGGGCTTAAAAAGGTGATACAAGCACCACCCATGTGACGTTCGCCTACAATCAACTAGTTATTCGAACGATTGTCAAGTTGATGCATTAAACAGGAATCATCCCGGTCAACGTCCGGTTAATTTCAGGGAACAGGAGAGGAGAAATTATACATGAGTACATGCCAGAGCGGTAAAAGGTTGAACCGGATTTCCACACGCTTGAACATAAAATGCCCTAGTAGTCACCTAAATCCGAAAGATTATTGACCGTGTGACCAAAAGTGAAGGCTTATCTAACGCTTCCTTATGGTGATAGCACGACCATCTTTGGCAGACTCCCAAAACACTACGACGCAAACCTTCGTGTGGTTCATAAGTGCAAGCTGACGTTCAATGAAAGCAAATTTTGCAATCAGTGAAACAGGCAGGTCTACAGGGTTGAATGCTTGGAGCTGAACAAGCACACCTAAACCTGAACGGCCGACACTTCTGCAGTGGCTAGCTTTTCCACGAAACTTAGAGTGACAACAGCGCATCCCAAGAATATATTCATATTATTCACATGCCATTGTGCGCAGTAGGATATCTTCTGAGTCAGAGGATGACGAGAACTCATTTATAAACTCGGAGAACGAGCCAGTGAATGTCGCGATTGCCAAGGTTAACCACGGTATACCACCTAGTGGTGGAAATAGATTCCCATAAACTCCTAAAGTCGGATGAATATGAGGACACGACTTAATGAGGACCCACTGTCGGCCCATTCCCGAGCAAAAATCAAATGTCTCTTGTACATCGGTAATCAGGATTAGATTGCAGATGGCAATATACTTTTTTGATAGAGTAACTGCTCACTTTTTATTAAGGCGTTGTTTGCCACTCCAAGGGAGATGACCGCGTAGCTGTCGAACCACCTCTGTGTAACTGTTCTTCCACAGTGTGTGTGACTGGGTAGCACGTAGTACCATCCAGGGCTTAAAAGAATTGCTTATTTTGTTCGCAGCTGAAACTTATCTCATCCAAAATAAGAGGCGGGCAACGTGCGTAAGTTTTTGCATGCTGCGGTAAAGATACAGTTATTTCTTTGACTTTTCCATAGGTTAAAACAAGTTAGCTGTCTCTCTTTTGGCCAGTAAACAAGCAGATATTCACCAGTGCCCCGATATATGGTGTGGAGAATTTGGTGGAGTTGGGCACAGTGACCACTTCTTGGTGGTCGAGTGGACCAAACGTTATGACCGATTCGACTTATGTCAGAGTTCCACACTTTCTAAAATGTAACAGCGATGAGGAAGTGAAATCAGTTTCAACAGACATCAGTGGCATTGCTGAGTGATTAACGAATACCCTTTCCATCTCATGTAATAACTTCAACAGAACCTCATGGAAAATTCTTTGAGGGTTAACCAGATGGAACTTGTCAAACGCCCTTGGACTTACTAGGACTAGCAGATGACGGAACAAAATACGGTATAACACCTCTTCATTTGTTCAAGCCTTTAAACCATTTTGAATTGACGCCCCACTCCTGCGTCAGTGCCCTATTTTCGGCCCAAATGTTCAGGTTGTTGTTCGAGAAAATACTGGATGGCTTCCCTCTTCGTTCGGTGAACCAAATCAACGGTACGGGAAAGGAATCGGTTCTCACCGACTATGCTACCCCCAAGTGAACTTCCCTAGATTCCGAATGGGTAAACATGCAGCCATCGTTTCGTTCAATTATCCAGCCACCCATCACCTCTACTGGACCAAAGTGACCTACACCAATTTTTGAGGAAATAGGGCCAACCAGGCTGCGCCTTCACAGAGGAGAGTAGGTCCATGAACCTGTGTGTTTCCACAATCTGGCTCTGGCAAACATACATCGACATGTGACGTTTTCAACCAACAGATGAGACTTACTTACATGCCATTCTGAATGTGGCGAATTCCAGGCACCCATATTGGAATCGTCGTACCTAATCCCATAACTGCACTAAATGAACTTCCGCCTATCCGGAAAGTCGTTCATTACAACGGTTCAGAGTTGCGGCTTTCCACAATGTCTTCCTTTTACCATGACAACACGAGCTAGAAAAAAATTCTTACTTGCAGAAAAGGGTTTATAGCTGTACCAGCCTTAGAAAATATACTTCGACTGGCTCCAGCTCAGTGAGTGTCAAACGATTTACTCCCTTCGCGAATTTCTGATTGGTAGTACCAGGCTAAATCGCAGATTTTAACCAGGCGCACATAGCGACGGCCTTCCAGCCTCTACGACAACCGGTTTACCTGTAGATTATGGCATCAACCCACCTGAGTTGTCTATATCACTGATATAATGTCGTCTTTCTGATAAAATCTGCAGGTCCACTGGGCCTGAACGTAATGTTCTACAAATTCAGCAGTTGCCTGTAATGCGTACAGTAAATTTCTCGTCTTTCGTGATGTTCTGTTTGCGGAACTATCGTGTGATTGTCCACCTGTCCATCGTCCCGGGTTAGGGGCCTCAGAGATTTACAAAAGTTTATTCGGTAGTCCCAGACGTTCGATATAAATAGAGCAACCACTGATAGCATTTTGCGATTACCTGGAGCTCGTCGTGGATACTGGATCTCTGACGCTCCATGCGATTGACCTTATTTACCATTTGAAGGCGCGTACGGTCTCGTTTGGCCACACGCCCGACCGTTACAGAAATTTCAATGGTGGTGACTGGCCTTTGAAGCTCGATTTTCAGTTCGATGCACATGCATACGTTCCGTGCATGGTTCGACCTGTGGAACTGCGATTTGGTGACATGTCTTGCCCTACGGACGTTATGATCAGCTGAGCTGCGTCAGATTAATCGTATAATTAGTTTTTTTGTTTTCGATTAGCTGTATATAAGGGCGCATGTGTTTTAGAGTTGAACACGGCCGCTGGTCGTTCATCATCTGACAGCGGTGTCTGATCTATCTTCGCCGTACTTACTAGTCAAACTGACCATGATTTCTCTCGGTTGGGATCAAAGATCGGGCCAGTTGTACAATGGCCTCCTGCTGTCCATCAGAAAAATCGTAGAAAGTAACTGTACCTAACCTATGGGTTGACGCACCGTCTGTGAAAACAACATACAGCTCAGGGTGTATTGCATTGTCAGCAGTTCTATTGGCTTGTCAACCTGACTCTTTCAGAAACCTGTTCTCGTCACAGTGACCGAATCCGGGCTTTCTGTTTCCGGGAAGACCCAGAAATGGGTGGAATCAAAGAATGTCCTTCGGAGGCTGCAGCTTTCTGCTGAACCCCACGTCATGTTGCCAAAAAATCAGACAGAAAAATACGAGGAAAATTTATGAACGACGTTGCGGACGTCATGGGCCCAGATAACATTGCTATCAATCCACATCGACGATATGCGACCAAACTACCGTGGAGCGTCAAGAATGAAAGTGGATAGTTTAGAAGGCAAGCAGTTACAATAAACAACACGGAATATGGAGATAGGTACCAGCGTTTACTGAAGTTACTAAAAACACTTGCCAACTCTCACCAAGAAAGCAGTTTTCATTAGCATGTTTAGCTGATAGATTTTCGCTGCAGTACTACAAAGAAGCAAAAATAGATGCCATCACTGGACTCAAAAACTTAACGAACAAATTTTTCTTGATTGAGATAACCATTTCGTGACCACAATGACCACTACGGTACAATTTTTTCAGCGAAACCTTAGGTACCTCGGACCACGAAGATATTAACATTTGGCCACAATGGATAACCCAAAGATTAGGTAGTGACGAGGTTAAAAATTGACATTCATACTGCCAGCTGTCAATGATATCTGTTTGGTGGAAAAAGCGATCAACAGCCGTCAGCTTTACGGTTATCCATGGTGTGTTTCGCTGGTGTGCTATTATGGAAATAGTTCAAAGGATCAAGAAAAACTATGGCATGTGCCAGATCGTATAATCCGCAGCGTATAATCATCTGTCTCAAGGTCTTTGAGCTGGGCAACGTTGACCCACACGCCGTGAACTTCCGGCGTTGTCGAAAAATAGTGGAAACATAACTACGTTTGTACTGAACAGTCTACAACTTCCCATCTTGTATGTCCTTCGTTGTTTTTCACACCGTCCGACTTCTCCGAGTTTACAGACACACCTGTTGTTTAAACCAGGTGGATCGGAAGTACACATTTACTCGAAGTTTGGGAGCAGTACACCCACACTCTATTCCGTGCCATTTGTTCATTGATTTTTATGTAGGAAAAGGCTAATATTATCATTTACCCATTTAGACGTATTCCTGAATTTATCTCTAGCCACGAGTATCTCTGCCGTGGACTCATCTCTTTGTAGCGGCACGATTTGCTTAACCGATTAGAAATACCTTTATTCAGTATGGTGAAACTCTAGACGTATACAATCTAACGAACTACAGTGAGTCAGTTCTTTCATTTTTGCCGTACTTCACTTCTTGTTCCCACACAAGCCTTATCTAACGACAAGACCCAATAGTGCGCATATTCTCTTCTTGCTCACTTCTTCGTAGGGTGTCATTCTTCTGGTAGCTTTCTCCATTTATTCGGGAAGCATGCGCTCAAAGGAACCTCGGATAGCATAAAGTCTTTCCAGAATTTTGGGGATAGGTAGAAACAGGGGCTTCGCATAAAAGCCAAATTTGTGTAAGATACAACTATGTTAAGAGATCGTGTGAAAACGAACCCCTTACCCAAGCGTACGCGCTGAATTAAGAAGACTGTCTCAACTTTCTGTCAGTGACCGTCCAAAGAAACGATATCCCATGACCCACAGTAGTTACCAAACTGTTCAAGAAGTACCACCCGGATGTCTGCTGCGTTACACTGCGGAAATAGCACCTTGCTCTGCCGCTGTATATCTTTCTGCCGCCGCTCTTTACAACGTATTCTCATGCACTAAGTGCTGGTACCAATCTATTCAGTGTAAATCCATGTAGAGGAACTGGACCAGACAAGAACCACCATGAGGCTGTTACGGAAGCGGACGCGTCTTTGAAGAACTTCGTTACACTGTTTAAAGTGAATGCGGAACAACACACTATCTGATGCCACGATCAAATCGATCTTCAAGGTGTTGAGCAAGAATCCATTGCTAACTATCGGCAAATCGCCCACGGTGACTATCGGGGCGCTCACTAGAACCGGCCACTCTGAACCGTCTATTCAGTGATCTGGTTTCTCCACCTGCTACAGCCTCCTTCCTAGCCTCATGGATACAATGACGGAGGACCTAGAAAATGGTTTCATCCAGGAGGCTATCTGCTTCGATGTCGCTACCATTTCTGCCGTACACCATGCGGCACTGGCGCACAAAAATTTGAGGCTTATGCCACCCAGGGAGAGAGCTGCTGTCTCGTGTCTTGATGGCAAGTTCTTTAGATGTAGGAATGAAATCCGACACCATTTCTCTCCTTGATTTGAGTGGATTTTCAGCAAGTTTAATAATCCGATTTCTTTTAATTCTTACTTGCATCAAAAACTTGCTAGGTGCCATTCTGAACAACAATTTCATCTGTGCTGGCAACCCGAAAAATCTACAGTGCTATTGATTCCAGTGCATTACAGACCGATTTCGGTACTTTTAAGTGCTACCCGGAACGTCGCAGCTTCACAGAGAATGGCGGTAATCGCTCACACAAATATCTCAGTCGGGACTCTGGCAATTGCTAGAGAACTCGCGGGGCACTCAGTACAGTAGGCATCACAAAACACGGACTGAAGGTCGAAATGTCCCGAACGTCCAGGATCCTTATGGGACAGAGACTTGAGTGTGCTGGCCGAATCGTGCAAACCGACTAAATAAGAGAAGTGTCGCCGTTGATTATGTCCGGAGAGCGGCTACCAAACTGGCCACGGGGTGAGGAAATACTAAGTACCCGTCTTGACTTGAAATTCTCGATTTGAATTGGTTTAAATTTGGGTGATTTCACAGATTTTTGATTTTCACAACTTTTCGGCGTAGGCCCCGTGGAACAGTCCGTCATTGCAGCGGAAGATAATTGCCAAAATCAGCATGCTGAAAAGATTTACCAGCACAGTATTTTGAGCCTTCCTCGGGCAACAGCTAATTTTCCTACATAAGTATTAAACACTGAGACAGCCTCATTCATGAGAGTGTTGATTGTGCTTCAGAAGATCGATCTAACATATTGCTAGACCACCAGTTACCTGAACCACGGTTTGGCCAGTAAATGTGCTACGCTTTCGGCAATTGCGAGAAATCCGTACCTTGGCTGGATTCGAACCAGCGAAAGAAACCTTCCCAAACGCGGCAAGTGCTCTCCCAACGGATCTGTGACCCACGACGGAAGCTCGTAGATACCACAATTTAACTTAGTTATCCATTCAACCGAATGTGTGGTATGGAATCCACCAAATGCTTCAGCCGGTCGACTGCCAAAACAGAATTTCTCGGTTAGTTTACGCTGGAACCAACTGACACCAAGGATGAGCACTAACTATTATCAATTTGTCAAATCTGCCAAACTACTTACCGGCAATTCAATGTCATTCAAGCGTGAAGTACGGCGAAATACGGCACCCTATTTCTAAATACTTGCAACCGCTTCGTCCCTTCGTCCCACCTCATGAGTGAAACCAGAGATTAGCTAGTGATCAAACACTTGTAACCTCTCCATCCGTTTGACCTATCCTACTGTGAAAGTCAAACATGACTGCATAGCGGGAGTGAATAGCGGAAGGCCACAATAAACACTCGACAGGGTTTTCGTTTCAGTGACCATAGCGAAGATATTTATATCGCATGAATTATCTGTCAAAAATTCCGCATGCATATGTTCACCATAGTAAATGTAAACACTCAATATTTTCTCATTAAATGCGGGAAATTGCGTTCTTTTCCTCGATCCCATAAATATCTGTCGTGCGAGGAGTTTTTCTACAACGGATGAACGCACGGAACTTTATCTCGGCTGAACAATTCGCAAGAATTTCAACTTCTTGACGGTTTTTAACAATTGACGGAATCCTGCGCCGGAGTCTGCTCAATCGTTCACTGGATTTTGGAGATTTCCGTTCTTCCTCGCCAAAACCGTCCTGTTCTATCATTTTCCGGAAGCCACTTATATTCCTTAATGGCGAAACACATCAAAGGTGCATTGAAACGTTCTGTAGAGTGACCTTGACCTCTTTAAAACATCGCCCCTCACACAACCTTGTAAAATGTAAACCAACGTAACATCTAGTTTTTTGACTAAATTTGTGAAGCGTACGAACTATATGCTGTCCTGTTGCGTACGTCAAAGTTTCATTTCCTTTTAGACCACTTCCATTTTGTTAGCAGGTTTCACGTTTGTGCTTCCGTTCAATTGTCGTTTCGGTTCGGTTGTCATTATTTGCAGTGATCATGTATAACCTGACGTGCTTCTCGCATATGCGTTGAGAACTACACATTATTATGAAGGCGAATTACACAACAAAATTCAAAAACCTTATATCAGTTGGGCTGATGATATCCTAGTCAGGTTTGAAGCTACGGTGTACGGTGCAAGAGTACAGCTTACTCTTGTTCACTGTCTGTCCTAGCCATCCGGTTGAAGAGATACCAGTTGCAAAAAGAAATCTCTAAACGAATGCGACAAACGAATTCTATTCATTTACATGCTTTCAAATGGCTCCACATACATGGAAGTAACAAAACACGGTGTCGCAATCGAACACCACTTTTGCTACCCTCATTTGCACACCTATTTTATCCATCACAAACTTTTTAGCCGCTATGTGCTTGCCCATCGTCTCTTGAAAAATTTCAAACAGCCTTCGCAGCAAGGGGGTATTTCTCACTAAAAACGTACCCGCACATAACGAATCGGTCGTGTCCTCTACCATCTGGAACTAGAAACCGATATAGCTTCCAGCTTCGGAAGTATCAGAGAATCGTTGATGACACTTGTGCCCGTTTGTCTTATGTGTGGCATCAGTATTGGCCGAAGACACCGTAGTAGTTCAACCTGCGTTTGCTATGTGAAGCAGATGTTCATATATCCGTTGCCTTCATCCTGTACAGTAGACACACATATTGCATTACCGCCGACAGCACTCCCCGGAGGTTCTCTAATACTCCGTTACAAATCTTACACAAAAAACTCACCCGGCATTTTCGGCTTCAACTTGTTTCAAATGATTCCAATGTCATCCGTTGTGATGAACTTCTCGTGAACATCCGTTACATGCTACTTAATATCATCAGTGGGTGTATCGAACTCGAACAGGCTCTTGGAGTCGTTCAGTTCACCGACGGCGAGGCTGTGATACGGAGGATGGGACTCATATACCAGACAATTAGGACGGCATTTGGGCTCTAACTAGAAAGAGCTCACAACCAGAGTGACATTTCTCCGGATCATATAAAATCGTGGCGCAACGTAGGTCGCGAGAAATGAATTGTTAGCACCGACAAGACTCAACCCACTAGACACGTCGCACAACTCTGCATATATTTCCAATCATTCTATACTTCGTACAGCAGTAATAAATCTAGACGGTTTCAGGGATTCTTGATATCTCAGTTCATGGTACTTCGAAACTTCTCGATTTACAGCTCGTCTCAGGAACATAAATAACGTTGAAATCTTCAACGTACCTCTGCATACGCTCCTGGAGCTGTGGGAAAATATGGAATTCATGATTCGCAAAAATCGCCTTGAATGCCGCAATATAAATCATGTTCTAAGAATAAAATAATACCCCTAATTATCAGGATAAATTATGTCTGTGCTGTCGCATTCATATATATGTATATATATTATTTTGGCGTCCATGTATTAACAAAAAACAACTGCCGCACGAAAGCGGTCACAACAACAGCAGTCAGACCGAATTTTGAAAGTGACGTACCATAAGGTCGTTTTCAGCTATCTCCCACTTGAAAAAACGTATATGGGTCGGTAACGCACACCTCGGTTGCTCAATGTTCTGCATCATGTAACAAGCTAGAAGAGCGGGAAACGTGGTGAAACAATTTTTATGCACGGTAACTGAAGAAACCAAGGTCTACGACCAGCATAATTGGGTTGCCTTCCAGCGGCGTTGCATTTATATGCCAAAAGTGATCTCGAATTAAAAGTGGAAGTTCTAGCACCTTCTAGGAAGGCTACATTTGATTTTATGGCTGTGACAGTTGGTCGGTGCACATAGGAAATATGTTTTACTTCTTAAGCGTTATGTTCCGAGTGCAGCGATGCAGTGACTGATTTGCAGGTACAAGGCTTGAAGTTCATATTCAAGAAAATGGTCAATCAAGTATGTGGAACCCAATCATTCGTTTCGAATTGCAGTAAACCTGAATGTATAACGCAAAGTGGAAATTATGTATATCAACCATGGTCATCGCAGTTTGGTGTGATGACCTGCAGTGGGTGAGAGTGAGAACGAGGGCATGGCAGTGAAGCCTATAGGGCAGGTGTTATTACGAAATGATCGAAAATAAAAATGCACGTATATAGACAAAAGTTAAGAGACAGAATAACTCGTGGGGAAAATGGAATAGGTAGTTCAATCTTCATGCAACAACAGGTTAGGGGGAGTGGTGTTTTTCATCTCCGTCATATCCATCTTATTGTTCCGTCTTCAATCTCAGTACGTACACACCTACATTCACATAATAGTTCACTCCGTAAAGCACCATGGCTGTTTACGCTAGTAGCAAGTACATGTCATAGCCTACAGACGACAATGGAGGAGGACTTCGAGTTGGTAGAGTTTCTTATTGAACCCACAACCCAGGAGGCTAAAATCCTTCTTTCGGTGAGTTCACTGCTGTGGAGATCGACTGGCTGCCAGACTTTTAACTTAAGAATTCAAGTAAGAAGAAACTACCGAAGTCTGCCCGGAACAGAACGTTTACAATATACACAAACCAGTACTCCGGATGAGGAAATGGACAGACCAGGCGTGTTGAATCTAGTCAGCTCCAGGTGGCTTAGTGCTGAGTGACTTTGAAATGGGTGCTCCTGTGATGGGCAACATAGTTGTCTGATGTACGGGATGGCCCACAGACCGGCTACTTACATTCAGGATGAACATAGATTGAACTATGTGGGAAGGTTAGGGAAGAGGGCAAAGGGGAACCCCGGGACATAATGTAGCTACGTTCAGTTCAAAGCTTTGGCGACAACTTCATGTGGTTATGTCAACTGTGAACGGTGTATGAACGCTACCATGAATAAAATGACGGTTGAAACCTCTCGATATTTATTTACAAAATTATACACCAATAGTAATGGAAACATACCACAGCCACCCAATAGGGCGGACCTGTTTGTTATGGGAGGGACGATTATTACCGTGAAGAATTTCGTATACGAGGTAGCCGGTTCTGCAGGGCAAAAGGGTATAAATCCGATGTTATTTAAGCCATAAACTGAAGTTTCAACAGGTCTTCTAAGACTCCTGTTCAACGCGCACTTAGAAAGGGTTTAATCACCGCAATATTGGGAGGTGACTGCAGTTATCACGATATGGAGGAGGGGTAGCGTGGATGAGCCAACGAATTGCAGACTTGTTAATCAAACGCCTGTCTTCCTAAGACTGGTAGAAATGGTACCTGGGGAAAAAATTTTCGGCCACATCAAACGGTATGGTTCTGTGATGAATAGAGTTTACCTATCGCTATCGTTTCTCGATGAAATCATCAGGAGGTTGAATAGTGGGGAAAGACAGAAATCTGTCATTTGGACTTTGAAAAGACCTTGGACCCGGGTCACAACAAGATGCCTCCAAAAAGTCTTAGAGCAATCAGCCTGTCTCCAGGAATTTTGAATCGTGTGAAAGCTTGCACTCAGGATAAAAAGTTTACATCCAACTCCATGGTGCTCAAACAAGTTCCATTGTTGTGAGAAAATGAGTTGCTCAAGCGCCGATGCTAGCGTTTCCAGTGTTCTTGAATTACATAGGAAAAGCCAGCACTTTGCATGTCTTGTAAGTTTTGAAGACGACGTTAAACCAGTTGGCCGCATAAGTGGAGCGCGCGTACAAGAAAATCTGGACAATAGTAAAAGTACCGTTGTAGATTCAAGCGAACCAAAGCCTACCGGTTACGAATAACGTAACGAGTACGCAAGAAGTACATTGTCAACAAGGTAGGTCAAGGTGAGAGCTAGAGAATAACAAGACGAAACATTAGCACAGCGGAACCACAAGCGAGCAAGCAGCAAAGTCGTACGTTTGCGTGCGGGATGCACCTAATGGTATCCCCATGGGTTCAGCTAAACGTTTGAACGCACGCTCTAACATATTCAGCAATAAAAATGTCACGTACTATCACTAAAGGTGAACAGGCGCAAACGGTTGTAAGCATCGGAAATGGCGACACACCGTAGTCACAGAGGAGCCGTGAAACCCGGTGGTGTTTTGGCGTACATCAAGATGAGGGATGTAGGGCTACAGGTGGGAGCAAACTTCAAATCGTCCCCCCAAACTAAGGCTGCGGTTCGAGAGCCCAATAAAGCTACGTTTCTGCTCGAGAAAGCACGGCTTCTGGGGAACAAAGATCGTAGCATCTTTAGTTGGAGCGTATTTGTGGACATATTTTGTTTTTTGGCACAAAACCTGGATCCGTACCTTGTAGAATTGCCAGAAAGGGCGCAGCGCTGAGTTAGGAAACTGGTTTAAAAACCAATGGCATGGACTACCAAACCATGCTTAGATACTTGAGTTCACTTGCCCAAGACAGAAGACATAAAATGGAGACTTGATTGCTCAGTGGCTCCAATGATACCGGTGTGCAGCTGTTTACACCCAATACCAGTTCAGCCCATCAGTGACGTTTGGAAGCTTGAGAAAACCAGGTGCCAATAGAAATATTCGGGCTTATTTCTTCTGTCGTGGGATAGGGAACGCTTTAGACGAGTTGCCAGCGAAGGTGGTACTAGGCACTAGGCAAAGGCCCGATAAGCGCCAGTTGTTAGTTTCCTTAGTCGGTTTCAGACTTGGAAATTAGGCTGTGTTTCTCCTTCCTTTCTAGGATGAATTTCCCATAGAATGAACTGAAGCTTAGTCTGCTTCAAGTTCTACAACACAGTGGGGTCAGTGAAGCTCGCAGGTGCATGAAACTGGACACATCATGGCAAACACCGTTAGTCTCGTGATCCGACCTCGAATTTCATGAGAGGGTGCTTGTCTGTTGCGCTTTGTTGCAGTAGCTGTCCTCAGTAGATTCCACCACACAGAACACCGTGTTGCGTGAAGTTCATCCCCCTTAATACTCAAGAGATCTCAGCGAATTCGGTCCCTCCCGCGTGCTAAACGAACGTTGCCACAGTCAGCCCTCGTTAACCACGACCGCGTGAAAGTGTAACAGGCAAGCTGGACGTTCTAGCTCCGTGCACCCGTTACACTTGTGAAACCGACTTTGTGAAACATGGAGACACGGGTACAGCGTTCCTCATAAGTGGGGAGTTACACCGACAGTCCTGTAAAAGGAGATAACAGAAATAAGCGTGATCCAACGGACCAGTAAGATATGCACAAGACTCACAAAAACGGAAACAGAGATGGCGTCGGAAGCACGTTGCGCCACAAAATCGAAAGACGAAACGAGCGGGTATTAATTCAAACAATAGACGATTGGCTTCTATGTACAATGAACATAACAGGTATGAAAAATAATGTGTAACAAGAGTGTCGGAACTGATCTAACAGACTACAACCCAGTCAGCATTCACTGTCAATAACCGATCGACAACCAAAAGCAAAGAATCTGCCCGTTGACCCCCTTTTGTTAGTTTCGACCCTGGAAAGTATAGGTACAGAGAAACACGTCAGGTTAGCAAGGTACGGAGCGAATTGTGATTGTCGCCCCAGGACGGATGTTACAAAATGGATAGCTTGACTAAAACGAAAGTGGGTGAAAAAACAGTCATCAAAAGGGTGCGGATGAATGCGACCATCAATGTTATTTATTACATTCGCTACAAGGGCGCAAAATGACAACAGACTTTAGAACGCGGAGACTTCATCTGACCAGACAGGGTGACCTCATCTGACTCCATAGCTGTGGTCGAGTTAGTCAGGGAGCACTACTCGGCAGTCTGCACTGTCGCATCCTCCAGCTGGCATCTTGTACTACCGTTGCAGAAGTTCAGGCAACCACTCGTGACCGCTGAGTTTTCTGTGCTAGATGTTGAAGACCTTTTACTCAAGGTTAGGTCATACAGTGCAATGGGTCCTGACATGATCAATCCCAGATTACTCAGGAAAGCAGCTGTTAGTCTGGTTGAACCTATTTATGAGCTGTTTAAGCAAACACTGCAGACTAGCATCCTCCCTGGCGCGTGGAAAAAGGCGACGGTCACACCCATGTTTGAAGTGGGTGACCGGCACTCTCCGGCGAGCTGTCGACAAATCAGCCTCGCTAGCATCCCGTGCAAAATAATGGAGAGCCTACTAAAGCGCGCCATATTCAATCACTTCTTATCAAACAATGCTTTCTCTTCCGCCCAGCATGGCTTCCTCCCTAATCGGTCATGCATAGCAAACATGCTCATTTTCATGGATAGTCTGAAGGAGGACAAAGATAATGGCCTCATCTCGGATGATATCTTCTTTGATTTCTCCAAGACTTTTGACTGTGTCCCACACGGCTCCTGAAGCACAAACTGGAAGCCTACGGTATTCAAGGAGAGGTTCTTCGCTGGATTGCCTCTTTTCATGATAACAGAACTTTTGGAGTCAAGACCGGATCAGACCTTTCGTCTCGCTCTTTCATTTATGCGGGAGTTCTCCAAGGGTCAGTGCTAGGTCCTTTGTTATTCCTTATTTACATCAACGACCTTCCAACCAGTATTTCCAGCAACGTCCTCTTATACGCAGACGAACTGAAAATCTGGAATGCCACTGATCCCAGTGCACTACAAATTGATCCTGACACGATCAAACGTTGGTCGGACGATTGGAGTCTCCCACTAAATGACAACAAATGTGCTCACACGTCACTCGGTGGAGATTTTGGCAATGTCTTCATGATTAATGGTGCATCTAGCACAGTAGATATCGTGAGAATCGATCTGAAGGAAGTTCTGGGCATCTGGTTGTCGTCTAACTTGTCCTCCGCGTATCACCATGAGATGGCGGCAAAAAAGGGGTTTACCACTCTTATGATGATTAGGCGCACTTTCCCCCGCATAGACAGGAAAGCTTTTCAAACGCTTTACGAGATTTATATTAGACCGCTCCTCAAGTATGCGAATCAGGTCGTGTATACCGGCCTGAAGAAAGACATGTTAGCTGTTGAGCGTGTCCAGCGCAGCTACCAAGGTGGTCGCGGGCCTGATTAATGTTACTTACGAGTCTCCACTTGAAATTCTTGACCTTCACCCACTTGAGTTTCGAAGACTTCGCGGTGGATCAATACTCACACTTCTCTAAAGTAGGTCGTGCAGAACAGTCCTTCACGGTAGCGAATGGTGACGGCCGGCGAGGACATAATGGGAAGATTTTCATGCTCCGTCTTCGGGCCTTTCTTGGGCAGCAGTTCATTTCTTACAGGGTGTTTAGCCATTGGAACAGCCTTCCTTCTAAGGTCATCATCAGCGCTTCTAAGGATCGTTTTAAAGCTTTGCTTGATTCTCATTTTCCTGAAATTGCATTATGCCGGTATTTTTCTTAGTATTCACTGTAATACCCAAAAGCGGTGCTACACCTTGTTCTTAATGATCGTCTTCCAGATCAACGGACGCCCACTGAAACTAAGCAAGGAAAACCGACTGGATCCGAGAACCTTGGGCCGCTGCCTAGAACCGTGTATCATTCGCTGAATCGCTGAACTGCCAACCTAGCCAATCAGATTGCGAGAGACGACCTAGGGTGGCTGGCCAACGTTTCAGGGGTCGATTCGGTGATGAAGCGTAAGCACGCGCGGTATGCTCGTGGGGTTCACAATGTTATCAAAGAACGTTAGAATCCCTGAGTTAGAATGAGCAGTTGAGTTTACCTCAGTACTGACTGAGGTGATTCCAACTTACCTGAAATTAACTTTCTGGTTTTCTCATACGATGTCACTAAGAATTGCCTGCACGATTTTCTCACGCATTCAGGGCACTGGGCTTCATGAAGCATATATCTAATTTCATTCGGTAGCGTACTGGTCATAACCCATGGTGGCTGGACTACGTATTCATTAACGGAGTGTTGACCTATGGTCACAAACCGCAAAGACTAGCACGGGGGAAGTACTGGACAAAACGGCTGAACTGAAGAGGACTCACGCCATTCTAAGAGGAGTCGCGCTAGATCTATCACTAGAGGACCGGAAGCTTCGTAGTCGCAACACGCTGCTTGTCGGTGTTATGTACCGTTCACCGTCATGCGGCGCATCCGACGACGAAGCCATTCTTGCCGCCCTAGACCGTCTCTTGTCCACACAACGTTTCTCCAATCTTTTTATTATGGGTGATTTACGCACCCAAACTCGAGTGTATAGCTGCTTCTCATGTATACTGACTGCGGACTTTCGAAGTCCTTACTAATGCTGATCCGTGGGGAAGCCTGGACACAGCATGCCGAGCTACCTACAAGATATTGTCCAGAACAGACACCCTGCTTGTTTGATCTGGATACCACGAATAAAGCTCACCTGGTACATAGAGTGGTCATTGAGCCACCGGTGGCGAATAATAACCACGTTACTGGCTTTCGTTTTTATACGTTGTTCATTCCGGAATGCTGTAATTCCGAAATTCCCCGAAAGCAAAATTTAACGCATATAGGACATTCTTACGTAAACCCGGTCTCGAGTCTGATTCAGTGGACTCAAAAACTACTCCCACAAACTTGCCATTTACGAAACTGATGTGGCATTCTTTTCCCGGCAAGCTGTGGAAGTCCCCCTCTTGTACACTGCTTCCGCGGAACGTACGTCGCCTTCTTGGTGTACCTTCTCGTCTACTCTCTAAACAGAAGCTAACGGGTAAACTGTGTACTCAGCTGTGTGCTCAGCAGGTGCAAATGGGAAATCCGTCAGCATACCTAACAGGTACGGTAAAAAGTCCTACGGGTAGCCCGCGGGAGTAAAAACTTTTCTAGTACATGCGCCGCCAGAGAAAAACCAGACCCTCAGCGCTTTTTCTACGGCTTCTCGACAAGGAAACCTTCGACCCTCAAGTGGTTGCCAAGGTGTTCAGGGAATACCATTTAATGGTTCATTATGTGGGTCCGCCAAACTGGCATCCGATTCTCCCCAGGAGAAACTTCCAATACCCACTCATGACAGCTGACCTCTTTGTGCTCGACGTTCAGGATCCCTTACTTGAAACCAATCCGTAGTTCAATGGGACAAGATGCGACCCATCATCGGATCCTCAGGGAGACGGCCTTTGGTTTGAAGGTGCCATACGTAATCTGTTCAAACTAATAGTTCGGACCGGCACTCTTGTGAAGGCATGGAAAGAGGCCACTGCCACCTGCATTTAAGGCAAGCGATCAACACTCTTCTGCCTGATGAACCTCACTGACATCCCATGCAAGGTAATGGAGCGCTTGTTAAAACGCGTCATCCTTAAACGTTTCTTCTCAGATAACCTTTTCTGTTCTACCCGGCATGGCCTTCTTCCAGATCGGTTAATCCTCATGGATAGCCTGACAGAGGTCAAAGACAATGGCCATATCTCGGATGCTGTCCTCGACTTTGCCAAAGCCTTTGACCGTGTCCCACATAGTCCTCTTGCACATAAACTAACAACTTTTGGGGTCCAAGGAGAGGTTCTCCACTGGATTACCTACTTTCTTGGTAACAGGACTTTCAGAGTAAAAACCGGTTCGGGCTTTTCTTCTCCCTCCCCGGTCTCTGTGGGTGTTCCTCAAGGATCGATACTTGGTCCATTGTTGTTTCTGATATACATCAATGACCTCACCGAACTTATTTCTAGCAGCGCGCTCCTTCGGGCTGACGAATTAAAGATCTAGAATGTCTGATCCGAATGCATTACAGATTGACCTTGACCGCATTGAGTGCTGGCCGGATGACTGGAATCTCCCTCTGAACGTCAGCAAGTGTGCACTTATGCTGCCCGGTGGAGGCTCCGGGAACCCATTCGTGATACACAGTGCGCAAAGTGTAATAGCTATTGCGAAAGTTGGCCTTAAGGGAGACCTGAGTATTGAACTGTCGTTTGGCTTAGCCTTCTTTTTTCACCACCAGACGGCCGCCAAAAATGGGTTTTGGGGCTCTCGGGATGATGAAAAGGAGCCTTTCATCACATAGACAGACGTCTTTCGAACGCTTCACAAGGTCCTAATGAGATCACTGCTTGAGTATGCTAATGAAGTCGTATACAGTTGGCGGCATCCGATTCGGATTAACCTTTCACAGTGACTGAAGCCAAAAACGTATGTGCTTGTCCATCACTGCAATTGGCTTGCACTGCACCACTTGCAGTTCCACCCACACACTACATATCCAGTGTAACCCGGAAAGAATATGACCGGGAGGTGTGCCAATGGGGCCTTTGTGTCCAGCCAGCCGATGCTGGTTAGCCAGTTGATTGACTAATAAGGAAAGGAAACTTCTACAGAAACTAAACAGAGGGAGGCTGGAAAGACGAGATATAAACTAAGGAGAAAGATATGTGAAGCATAATACAAGAAAAGTTGCAGCATGGGACTGCAGGTTAGTGCATCCCAGAGAAGGTAGAGGTGAAAAGCAAAATTCTCATTGAACAATGAAAAGCCAGACAGACCATTCATCATACAATACATTAACAGAGCGGAAGAAAAGAATGGATAGAAAATCATAGACACTCAAGTTTCTGAAAAGAAAAGCGGATTAATTGACAATGACCAGGCTGTTGGCCTATGCAGCCATTAACAGAAGTAGAATGGATACACTGATATGACCTACCTGACCTGAGCCTAACGTACTCGTCGCCTCTTCGCCGACGGCGTACTATGAATACGTTGGTAACCTACTAACCGGCTCGAAGAAGGACATGCTCTCCACTGAACTTGTCCAGCGAGTAGCTAGCTAACTGTTCACTGGGTTGTGGCATCTTCTACGGACCTCGCCTTGAAATTCTTTGAAGAATCCGCGGCGACTTAATTCTTACACACTTCTTTAGCACAAAACTTGTGCAGCATCTCCTCACCCCAGTAGCTGATAGCAGTCGAACGGGTTGCACACTTCCACCTCGGACCTTCCTTAGGCAACAGTTCTTTTCTTACAAGGTTATCAGCCGCTGGAATGACCTTTCATTACAGGTTGTTAGCTGCTCTTCTAGAGGCTGTTTCAAAGTGTTATCAGATTCCCACTTACTTAATACCTTGATGGATTAGTATTTTATTGTTCTGTTACTCTGTTCCTGGTATTTCTTGTAACCCCCAAAAGCGGTGCTCATCATCATTATAGACGGCAATCCATCAGTGTGAACCACTGATACCTCACTGACATACAAGCATGAAGAAAAAAAGCAAGCCATGTGTAAGGAGGGAGAAGACGAAAAAGAAAAGGACAAGAGAGGACCTGACCACTAGAAACTAGCTGCGTCTACATTCGAACATTCAACATCAAGATGCCTACACCTCGAAAACAAACAGCCAAACAGTGAGTAGAAGTCAGGTGTCATCGGCAAGACAGCTTCCTTGCGGTTTTCACTACCCCGCGTCATTAAATTTACTCACTTCACAGACAACTCGGCCAGTCAACGACATCATTCACGCTGCTGGGCTCGACTAGCCACCATCTCACCTATCGTCTCAAGCCATCGACTCTGTAGAGTTCAGACGGGCTATGGCCGATCAATTACGAACAACGCAACGAGTAGACGAGAAATATATTGTCGACACGTAAAATCGACGAGAGCGAGCGAAGAGTGAGATGAAACGTCAACACAGCAAAACGTCACGCGAGCAGGCACCGGAGCAGAAACGTTCGAGCGCGCGGGTGGTCTGCCGGTAACCATACTCGTTCAAACAAAAGTTTAAACGCATACAAAATGTGGTGGAAGGGAGAGAGTACAAATGTTAATTGTTACTTCAACACAGTTAGCCATAAACAAATAGGGTCGCTACAGAGCTCCCCCGCTAGAAGACAACCAGAGTGTTGACTTCGATAATGTAGGAGTTTTTCAGTTGACCGGAACCGTTGACTCGAACATGAATGGTCCAATTTACTCCTGCCACACAGCTCGCGTCCACGTCCGGTGGAAGGGTGAGGGAAACAATTGAAAATGGTTGGGGGTCACTGTTGGGGAGGTTAATGGTTGTGGGCAGAAGGGGAATTGGGAACAGACACGTTGTGGTCGGCCTACTAGGGCCGTAGCCTTGTTCACGTCCATCGCGGGCGATCGTCATCGGAATTCGAGCTTTCTAGCGTCTTCTCGCAATGCACGCCCTCCGTGCCCCATGTAGATGATGGATGGTTAATTTCAGGTATCTAGAATGTACAGTGCTCATAAACTGAAAACGATAACCTCACCGGGTTTTCTGACTCCATGGCGTCCGACAAAATAAGGCTTTCTTTTGCTTTTCCAAAGAAAACGTCTCGTCGACAGTCTGTTGTAGGTTAGGCCATCTAAAATCAACTTGTTAAGGAAGTGACAACAAAAATTAGATACGGCGGACGTCCACGTAATCTGCGAATCGCACTGGCCTCCGCAAATCTCGCCCGCGTCTGCTCTGGGGGCTTGGCCCCGTCGAGGCAGGCGGAGTCGCCACTGAAAGCGAATCTGTACCAACGCTAGGTAATGTACCGACCGAAGAGGGCGTTGCTGCTTGCGAACCAGTTTCCTTATCGGGTACCTCTATAAACGCTGGCTTCAGTCTATCGATAGAGATCACCTCGCGTTTACCATTGCGTTCCAGCACGAAAGTCTTAGCATAGCGTGCGAGGACGCGAAACGGTCCGGTATACGGCGGGTGCAAAGGTCGTCTAGGAGTAACCGCACGAACCAAAACATGAGAACAAGTTGACAGACGAGGGTGTACGTACGTTGGCGTCGTCTGTTCTCTCGGTGGATGTGGTCGGAGTCGCCTCATGTGTTGGGCTAGCCGCTCGCCGTAATCTGCGAAGTTGATAGGTCCCGTTGCGCGTGGGGCAACCAACTCGCCGGGTAAACGTAAGGAGCACCCATACACTAACTGGGCGGGGGTGGTATGCAGGTCAGCCTTCAGCGTGTTACGGATACCTAACAAGACTAGTGGCAGAACCTCGTGCCATGAGGGGTTGTTGCTAGCGGATAGTGAACTTTTCAACTGCCGATGAAAACGCTCAACCAACCCGTTGGCTGCCGGGTGGTAAGCTGTTGTGCGAATTCTACTACAGCCTAGTGCGTTGAGGAGTGAAGTGAAGGCTAAGTCAAAATGTGACCCGCGATCGGTAGTCACTACAGCAGGGCAACCAAACTGAGCGACCCAACGTTCTAAGAATGCTCGTGCGACGGTTTCCGACGAGCAATTCGGAATTGGTATAGCCTCTGGCCAACGTGTAAACCTGTCTACGCATGTCAGGATGTAAGTATACCCATCCGAGGGTGGCAGGGGTCCGACCAGGTCGACATGCACGTGATAGAAGCGTTCATCGGGGGCTGCAAAAGTTCCCACTGGGGTACGCGTGTGACGGTGGATCTTAGACCGCTGGCAGTGTATGCACGCTTTCGCCCATGTGCGGACGTCGCGATTGACGTTGCGCCAGACGAAGCGCTGCGTGACCAGTTTGACTGTTGAACGTATGCCAGGGTGAGACATGTTGTGCAACGTATCGAAAATTCGGCGGCGGAAGGCCAATGGAATAACCGGACGAGGGATGCCTTGTGAAGTGTCACAAATAATCATACCACCGGAGGAATTCATGGGGACTCTTTCTAACTTAAGGGAACTGGACCGGCGGAGTTGTTCTATCTCCGGGTCGTTGTCCTGTGCGGCTGCGATTGCCGTCAGATCGACTGAGCTTTCCGTCGTGCTCAGTGTAGCATTAATGCGCGAGAGAGCATCGGCGACTGGGTTCGCAGTACCTGAAATATGACGAATATTGGTCGTGAACTGAGCGACATAATCCAGATGTCTCGTCTCTCTGGGGGAATACCTGTCCGTTGTCGAGCGTAACGCATACGTTAGAGGCTTATGGTCTGTGAATACGATAAAGTCCCTGCCTTCAAGGACATGTCGAAAATGGCGGATGCCGAGGTATACCGCTAACAGCTCCTTCCCAAAAGCACTATACCGCGACTCAGTAGGTTGTAACCGTTTAGAGAAAAAGGCTAGCGGGCACCAATGGGCACCGAGTTGCTGTTGCAGAACCGCCCCTACAGCCACGTCTGATGCATCCACGCTTAGCGCCAAGGGAGCAGACGGATGGTGATGCGACAGCGATGCTATATTGGCGATGGCCCTTTTTAAATTAATGAAGGCCATTTTTGCGGCCGTTGGGAATAAGAATGAACGTGTCTTACCTCTGAGTAGGTCGGTGAGCGGTTGCATTAGACAGGCACAGTTAGGGATGAAACGACGGTAAAAATTCACTAAACCATCAAAACGGCGAAGTTGCTTGAACGATGTGGGCTCCGGGTAGTCCACTATTGCCTGTACTTTGTCGGGGAGAGGTTCTATCCCGCTCGCGGATATACTATGACCCAGGAAGGCTACGCGGGACGCTCCGAAAGAGCATTTAGCCAGGTGTATGGTAACGCCATGATGCGACAGCCGGGTGAATAATGAACGCAAGTGTACGCAATGTTCCTCCTGCGATGAGCTGGCCACCAAGATATCATCTAAGTACGGATAAACACCGTCCAGCCCGCGACACACGTCGTGAATAAAACGTTGGAAAGTCTGAGCGGCGTTGCCCAGACCAAACGGCATGCGTAAGAATTCGAAAAGCCCGAACGGTGTTATGACTGCTGTCTTTGGGACGTCTTCTGGGGCTACAGGAATCTGATTGTAAGCGCGCACTAGGTCGATTTTTGTGAATATCTGTTTCCCTGACAGGTTTGCCGTCAAGTCCTGAATGTGGGGAATTGGATACCTATCGGGAGTGGTTGCGTTGTTCAACGCTCGATAGTCGCCGCACGGACGCCAGTCGTTGTCAGTCTTTTTAGGCACCATGTGCAATGGCGAAGCCCACGGGCTATTGGACGGACGGATAATGCCGAGTTGGAGCATATGCTCGAATTCGGCTCGGGCAATTTTGAGCTTTTCAGGAGCTAAACGGCGTGGACGACATCGAACTGGCGGCCCTCGTGTGACAATGTGATGCGCAACGTCGGTTGTCACGGCCGGCAGTTCGTTAGCGGGGCGGATCAGTTGAGGGAATTCGGATAAAAGTTTCCCGTAAGGCTCGCAAACTAGAGGATTGGCTAGCATAGGACTGATCACAGCCGCGTGTGATGGCTTACCCTGAACGTTTAGCTTTGTCGAGGTATCGATCAGACGTGATCGACGTGCGTCGACCAGTAAATCGAAATGTCGGAGGAAGTCGATACCAACGATAGGGAAAGGAATATCGGCCACGAGAAAAACCCAGGGAAAATCGCGTCTAAGGCCAAAGTTTAAATTCATCAGTCGACGACCGAAGGTTTTAATGGGCGTACCGTTTGCAGCTCGGAGAGTAGTGCCGGATTCTGAACGCGCATCCATTACTGAATGCGGGATGACACTGACCTCTGCCCCTGTGTCTATTAAGAATTGCATTTTGGAGGTTAAATCTTTCAGAAAGAAAAGGCGACTGCTGTTTGACTGGCCTGTGGCTGTCGTCGCTAGAACACGCCGGCCTGCTAGTTTAAACGCTTTTTACCACGATGGCTACATGGCGATCGACATCGCCTAGCGTTTTCGCCATACGTCTCATGATACCAACAAACACTGCCAGTTTTTAGTCCGGGCGGTGATCGGGCGCGCGTTGGAGGAAGTCTAGACGGTGACCTATTGCGCTGAATGCTGGCGCGAAGATCAGCCAGTTCACGCCGCAACTGAGCTATCTCGGCGTTTGTTTCTGAGGGGTTGTGTTCACGGCATTCCAGTGATTTCCGCAGGTTTGCTATTTCGGCGTCCTTCGTGGCCAACAAATGATCCGCCGGACTGTTCGCGTTAACTATTTGCCCAACTACTGCTGGCTGCCCTGTGCCTCGGAAACGCTCATGTATTGCGTCGGCCGAAACCGCAAGGTCGCCTAACGAACGTGAGGGTAACACGGAAAGTAGCCCCTGCGTGTACTCAGGCAATCTTTGAATCCACAACTCTTGCAAAAATGACTCAGGCAACTGCGATTTACCTGCTACATGTCTCATCTCCCGAAGGAGAACCGACGGCTTCTTGTCCCCCAACTGTAGTCGTTGGAACAGTTGTTCCAAACGCATTTTATCGGATGACTGTGTTTCCTTAAGAATCGTCTGCTTAGCGGACTCATAACGATCGGTCGTCGACCCCAGTAAAATATCACTAATCAGGGTTAGCATATCTCGGGGAAGACGCGGTATAAGCTGCGAGAACTTATCTGAGTCATTTGTTATGCGCCGGTTGCCGAACTCTATTTCCAACACAGCGAACCACAGCTCTGGGTCGAGATCCCCAAAAGCGGGAACAGCTAGTGTGATCAACGACACCGAAGACGAGAATTCGGACTTCACCTCCTTAGTGGCCATAGCGACCGAGCGAATGGAAATGATATAAATATATATATGAACTATATATATACAATTTACGCACCCAAAAAGTGATGAGAGGATGGGAGAAAAAAAATGAACTCAGGTATACACTGATATATATATATATATCCTAAACGGGCTCACCAATTTGTAGAGTTCAGACGGGCTATGGTCGATCAATTACGAACAACGCAACGAGTAGACGAGAAATATATTGTCGACACGTAAAATCGACGAGAGCGAGCGAAGAGCGAGATGAAACGTCAACACAGCAAAACGTCACGCGAGCAGGCACCGGAGCAGAAACGTTCGAGCGCGCGGGTGGTCTGCCGGTAACCATACTCGTTCAAACAAAAGTTTAAACGCATACAAAATGTGGTGGAAGGGAGAGAGTACAAATGTTAATTGTTACTTCAACACAGTTAGCGATAAACAAATAGGGTCGCTACAACTCTGTGAGTCACGAGAGCCCTAGCCCGGGAGAAAAATCCCATCTACAGTGGCCAAACCCTTCGTGAACGGTTTCACTTGTCTACGCCCGGTCATCTGTCCATCTCGCACCTCAGGCCAGTCGGCCGCAATGTCAGCAAAGACTACTCAGTGTGGCAGACGGCCAGCTGGCATCCCTACTACATGACCTAACCATCTAAGTCTGCTTAAATGTAAGGAGTGCACAAGAGAATTCTTTTGACAATCAGTGCCAACCACCCGCCTCATAACCTCTTCGTTGTTAATCGCTGGTACCGTCCGATACAAGCGATTGAACGCAGACATCAGCAGTTGAATACCAGTAGACGGTTTACGTCTTCTACTCTGAGCATCCAAGTTTCGTTACCGTAAAGTAATACAGCCCTCATTGTTGTCCGATACACGCACCCTTAAGCGTCAGACAGATATCTCTCTGTCGCCACAGGTGTCCCCAGATTAACGAACACCGTCCTAGCCTTAAAGATACGCGCTTCTGTGCCATTACCTACACCTCCGGCGCCGCCGCTAATGCAGCTTCCCAGGTACACAAACCGGCCAACAACCTTCATGATTTTAAAATCTAACGTTACATCTACATAGTCACGGCAGTCTTGCAGAACCGCTGTGCATTTTGGGGCTGCAAAGCGCATTCCGAAGTATAAAGCAAAACGTGAAATAGCGTTTAGCGTTGTTTTTACTGCTTGGAAAGTGTCAAACAGCGACACCTTGTTGTTGGCGTAATCAAGATCAGGCAGTCTTCCACCAGATAGGAGGTCCACGCCGACATCTTGTGAGTATCGGAGATAGTCCTGCATTATTTCGTCTATGATGAAATTGAATAAAAATGTGGAAAGTGAATAGCCTTGACGTACACCACTGCTGGTGCTGAAACTGTCAGACAGTTCACCGTAAACCCTAACCTGAGCTGAAGTATGGGAATAGAGCGCTGACATTATGTTCACATGCTTGGTCACTGTTGGCTGGGTGCTTTCGTATCAGTCCGCTGAACACTCCTCAGTTCACTTATGTTCTCTTCAAAGCCAGTACGCACCGTTAAGTTAGCATATTCAAGTAAAGTTCGGACACACTCCGTATGAGGTATGAAAAGCCTTTCTATACGGGGCACTGCCCACTTTTTGCTTAGTACAGCATAGCCCTTCATAGTTGCTTTTTCTTGATGATAACAGAAGGGAAGACAGCCGAATCTCTAGATCTTTCTTGAGGTCCACTTTGGTCATCACTGCGGCTTTTCGAGAAGTACCTATAGTGAACATGTTTCCATACTCTTTACCAAAAGAAATTTGCGCACACTCATTGCTGGGAAAGACCGCCCGCTTGACCATTGCTTGACAGCACCGGGGGTGGTTTGAAGGATGTTGGTGTCGTAGAAGTTCCAAAATCTAAGGTCACCCGCATACGACAAGAATATTACTTGATGTAGGTTAGAAATGGGAGCGGATGGAGGAAAATGCCTCAAGACACCCACCGAGATAGGTGCAGAAGAAAAGAGGGTGGAGCTCGCTCTAACCTTAAAATTTGGACCTTTCGGAAACGAGGCTATCAAGCGGAAAACGTCGCCTTGAACGCCGTATGTCTATAGTTTAGGTAAAGGTAGATCGTGGGCGTTTGGTCCAACGCGTTGTCGAAATCAAAGAAGACGGCGTCAGAAGTGAGGCCGCAGTCTGTGCCTCTTTCAGACTGACCATAAAGGGAAGCATGTTGTTCACACATGACCGATTTGGTATCAACCCATGCTGGAATATAGGAACCACATTGCTTGTGAGAGCATAATTTAGCACCATGCACTTGATGAGACGTTCTAATGTATTACACAGAATACTCGTTCGGGCGATCGGTTGGCAGCTGACAGGCGACTATCTGATTTATAAACATGTATTACGTTAACCTCCTTCTACTCAACTTGGATGGCGCCCTCAGATATTCAGCTTAAAGAATTCCTAAAAGTGTTTCTCGAGCATACAGAACGCTTCTTCCTGTGCTATCTGGTGACTTCACTCGGTTTAAAAGTAAATCCCATACACCGCTCGCCGGAACTTCTGCCTATAGAAAGGGTTACTGAAATGTCTGTGGCGGTAGACTGGATATAGACGATGTCGCTGTGTTATAGCCAACATGGTAATGGTCCCTTAGTATCTTGGCGATCTCGTGTACTACAGAGGTAACATCGCTGTTTGCCTGACGTAAGGACAAGTTTGAGGGGAGATTTCTATCCTGATGACGTATGCATTTAAAAAGCAAGTTCTTATTTTATGTGACAGTTTGAGTACTGCAGTGTGATTTCGGCGGATTTCTGGCTTACGTCGATTACGAATTTTGAAAAACATCTCGATGTCTTCAGATTCAGCAGAATGCAGTTGTATCTTGAATAGTCACTTATGAAGGTAGTATCAAGGACACTTCCGTATCGAAGCCTCTCACAAAAACCTGCTTCGATTGGTCATAGTCGCCTTCAAAGCGTTGAAATCACTCATAACAAGCGGGTGGAAAAAGTGGGGTAAAATTATTCAGGTGGAATGTAGGGATATCATCATCTGAACGAAAGCCCGAGGGTAAGTGATGTACAACTCTTGGTAATAGAGTATCTTGTTCACGGAGGTTGATATGCAGCTAGGTAATATCGCACACATCACAGGATGTTACCATTGTGTAGTTAGGGTGGAGTTGGCCACACCTTTTATGCACCCACTTTGGGACTCACCACGGAAAACGGAATATCTAGGGGATAATGACCCTATTATCACTGATTTCTCGTAGCAACCACGTTTCGGTATGTACAGTAACGTGAGGATGTCCATCGTATGCCAACCGCCTAAGCTCTGGCGACTTACTTTATCAAACTGAGGCCGTCGATGTGGACGTAGCTTAGGGTCATTTTCCCATGGGGCGATTCCAGAATGGAAATTGAAGTAAATGGATAAGTGGGTGGAAGTTCCCCATATGCGTTTGTTCAGTGGGGGAAGTAGACGGCGTGTGGCAGGCGGTTTTGATCACTTCATGTCATCACTGAGTCTGAAGGGTTATCAGAGGGTCGCTGCTCATCATCTACGTACGTGCGAGGGATATCACGTAAATATGGAGACAACAGTGATGTGAGCTAGCCCTTTCGATGCCATTCGGTGCAACCAGTCTACTTTCAGTCTCTGCATAAGTACGAGCGCAATAGTGGCACAATTGAAGGCGATCTCTTGCAAGGTCTTTTGAGGAAACCCACTCCTTCCCTTTTAGTGTCGTAAACCTCACATGCTTTGTCTTCTCTTCCCTTTTACATTTGTAGACTTCTTAGACTGGGAGGTCGTCTGACAGTCCAGCGCAGAAAACTGGTTGTGCAGCAGCTGTGGTCCGACATTCACAGCCCGGTTGCGCTTGTATTGTGTTCAACCAGGTAGTAACCGTGCGCGGAGGTAGCCCCAAGAATGCTACTGGTATTTTCTTGACATTCGGAACAATCGTCTGTGCAGGCTTCTTGCACCCATTCAGGGGTATCCGAGTAATTGGTTACCTGCATAAGGAAGGGGATAGCATATTCACTATCTGCTTAATCTCAGAGCATTTCAGCGAAGATACTGTTGAGGGGTCGGGGCGTTTGTACGGATTAGCAACCTCGATAACTTTGGCATCGTACTCGGAGTTATCCATTAAGCAACTTATCCTGGTCAGTGAAACTAGCATTTGATTTTGACTCGACGACAGGAACGACATTTGCTGTGAGCACTACAAAAGGTTGCAGGTTTTCTGTGATCGTTGCCGAATGGTTCGTGCGTTTCAATGACTTCCTCTTCTCAGTAGACCAATCCCGTGGCAGAATCGACCTGCGGAAAAGACCGGTTGGGTTCATCTACACTCGTAAGGACTTCTGCTAGAGTGACGGCCTGGAAGAGGGTTACCGTGATTCCACTTATTGCTTTGCTCTTTTTTGCTCGTAACCAACTGCCAGAAAACAAGTCGGTCTTACTGGGACAAAACGACAGTCAGCAAACATTTGACTAGTTTTATCGGATCATTGTTTGGTTCAAGGTTTTCCTAGATTATAAAGTGAGCGCTACGCTCCCTCTGCGCCTTGGGAGATGTGAAAGCTCCCTTCACTGCCCGTTCAAATGGCTTTATTGCCGTCTTAGCCGTTTCCAAAGGGGAGTTTGCACCGCACAGCTCTTCCAGTTTGTTGGCCGGCCACCGTTCCAAAGTGATCATGGAATCCAGCATTTTAGACAAGCAACTTTTCAAATGGTCAGTTTGTGATTCCATAAATGTGGTGATTCTGGACTCAACAGTGTGCACAACGTTTCGGCTGATTGCTTTAGGCATATTACCGCAGTGTAAACTCGGAAAAGTATTAATAAGACTATACACCATGCAAGCGGGTTCCAGCTCATGTCTAATGTTGTTTACTATTCTGTTGTTAGTCTAGGGCAATTCGTATGGTACTACTGCTCGCACTTTCCACTTTCCATAACCCGAACTACTTTAATAGGACAACCCGAACAACCACAGGTAGATATCAGTTGAAATTGACTTTGCCAGTTTTGCGTATAAGGATATTCGACAATGGATAGATGATTAACAGCAACGATAGGATGGGGCTAAACACATGATGGAAAAATGCGATAAAATGTAGTTACGAGCTAAATACGGACGAACTTAGCGTGGATACGAAATGCTGGAGTAAATGCAACTGATTACAATCAACAGTGAGACACAACTAAACGTATGAACATTATGACTTCAAGTTTAAAATGTGCGCGTAGGGTTTGCCCATTCTAATAGTAATAATGACGACTGCGAATGCCTTTGATTAACTCCACTGGTCTGCACTCCGGGCCCGTTTGTCAAATAAGTGTGTGTGGTTGGGTTCTGAAATAACCTAACTGGAGAAGTCTCAATGGTAAATAAAAGTACTGAGTAGGTCAGCAAACGATGTCGATGTAACACCAAGAAATGTATCCTGTTGATCGTCGTGTCCGCTCCATTAGCAGGATTGGATGTGTAAACTTAGCACCGTCCACGGAGATGTTGAGAACAGTCGTGTGTCGTTCACAGCAAGGTTAGCTTCTCCATAGGGCACGGACATGTGTGCGCGTTACAGTAGTATTAATCATCACAGCTCACTCAATCCAAGAAAGAGCAAGCAGTGACTAGAATCAGGTACACTTCCAAAAAGTACGTAGCACGTGCGTTAAGAAAACGATATCGTGGGTGCAAATCTTAGAAACCGCCAAACCCCCTGAAATAGTACAAAATAACAATTGCATGCAACAAACATTGCAGAACTCCCTACCAGAGCGTTTGTGAGTATTAACAGAAGAAAACGCTGGATAAAAAGGGATTATGGTTGATAGTCAGCCAGGTGTTTAGGGAAGTGTACCCTCCTACCGGTATGTGTAATGATAGAAGGTACAGGAGTAACATCAAGGGTGGGTCTTTTCGGTTATCAGACACGGGGGATTCGTTGGGTATGTTAGGGCTCTGTAGGCTGGTGCTATAATCCTAGGTGGGAAATAACTGACAGACAGAGGCCAACGTGGTGGTAGTCATCCAACTAACAGCTTAAACGAACCTAACAACTGTACCGGCACAACTTCCTCTAGCAGTACATTCCAGGCAGACTAGAACCTAGCGCCAACACGGTTTTTCCTGCAGGCAACTACACTGTGTAGCTTGTGACACCAGCAAGTTGGAAGAGGGACCTACTCGTTTGACCAAAGAAAACCATACTGAATGGGAGAGAGGGTTATTTTAGAAGAAATGTTAAGGGATGGCGCGTCCCAACAAACACTCCATTATATCGAATGGAAGCTGATCGGCGGATAGCTAGCGAGTGAGTGTCGACCGTCTGCCTTAAATGTGAGCATTATGTTGGCTCCTGTCAGAAGTGAATGTCAAGAGTTTCGTTGCCGGAAAATGGAATGCTCGTTCGACGGAACCACATTGTAGGCCGCTAGGTACTAGTCTGTAGGCACCTTAGAAAGAAGTTTGGGGTCTGGGAGTAATTCCCACCTCGAACAGTCGCAAAAAAGCGCCGAGGGATTGTTCTTTCTACATATGTTTAAGTCGATGTCCTCATTTTTTTATTAGCTACCAGTAGACTGTGTTTCTGCTGAGTGTGTCGACGGATTTCCCTCTTTCATAATGCGGGAGGGACCTTTTGATCCTCCAGTTCGTTCGGCAGTTTTAGTTTGGAGATGAACGGCTCAGAGACTTGGTCCATTCGCGCGGATGTATTCGTTCTCGACTATCAGCGTCACAAAAGCATTAGCGGCGTTTAATGAGATCACCGCCTCAGCAGTGACAAAGTTCGCCAAGGTCTCTTCGGAATGGATAAACTCTGTCAGCTCCTGAGCATATTAATATCATCTCACAGAATTCGCTGGTTTGGCCACATTTTACGAATGCCAACTCACCGTCTGCCACATCGTGCCTTTTCTGCGAATGGTGGGTTATGCTAGAAACGGCAGTCTGGTTGTCAGCGCATTACTTGGATTTGGGGTATGAAGGTACTCATTCTGAAGCAAGCTTACTTCAGTAGGATGCTCCAGGCCTCCTGGCTGGAGGACACTGAACACCTGGCGAAGAGTAGCATTCAATGGAGCTCGTGTTGCGAGTCTCTGTGCACATTGCTTTTTCCTTTTTATCCCCCCACTTCTCATTCTGTAGATGACTTTTTATATCCATATTTCCTGTCAAATGTCCATGTGGTCTTTACGTGTTAAACATTTATGATATGCACAAGCGAGTGGCGTGTTTATATCATATATATATAATGTGTAGCTAAGCTGATTTTCAAATAGTTTTCGACCACTCGCGTGTCTAGTGCACCTTGATGTCGGCATTCATCCAAGTGTTTCATGCTCCATCATTTTTGACGTCATCAGTCATTCAGTAGGTCACTAACCCAGATATGCTCCACTCTCTTGCTGCGCTGTTTACAGCGCCTCTGCATGTCCAGCCACTCTTATAATGCCGCGAACGTGGCTTGTTTTTACGGATAATCTTCTGAGATAACCTTTGGCCTTTTTGTCATCGTACACATGTGCGATCACTGTGTAAGCGCACTATCCTTTTTAGCAGCTTCGGAACGGGTTTCTATCGTACTACTAGATGTATCGATCTCGTTGATGTAACCTTTATTACTTTGGTACGTTTTTGTAGCTTTCAGTCCATCGCTTGGCGTAACATTCACTTAAATTACAACTGGGTGAGGTTAAAAGCAGTAACTAGACCGCCGGTGTATGACGTGGCTTGCTCAAAGCTTAGTTCCATAAGGTTTCAGAGGACTTCCACTCAGGAACCGGGGGATGATTTACTTCTGTGGTTAAAGTAAGCTGAAGTTAGTCGATCTTCTGCTGTCGAATTCTATTTTTTCGAACCGTATTTCATTTTTATCTTTGCGGTTTTTCTTTCATTTTGTCGTTTACGTTTAGGGCCGTGTGATGCGCTGAATCTTTACATATGTACACTTGGTTCTGCTTGTTCTTCTGTCCTACGTACAAAAGTATGTTTTCAGTATGTTGTCTGCTATTCTTTGTTTATTGTCAACTTTGAAAGCTTTTCAACCGGCATTTTCCGTGATTCTTAGCTTTTTCTACAAACATGCAACGATACTTCAAACTGGAAACCTATGTAGGGAAGCTCATTATGAGCTACTTGAACACGTACGTGAAGCTGAGGGATGATCAAGTGGCCATGTCTTTTTGGGGTGGGGATGTTATTTTGAATCAGCTGGAATTGCGGTGTGAGTCCTTGGAGCATCTCTTTCCATTTCCTATGGGATTCCGTTCCGGTCGCGTGCACGAATTGCGTATTCACGTTCCATGGACCAAACTGAACTCTGAAAACATTGTCATATCACTGCATACGGTTGAATGCATTCTTGCTTTGAAGCAACCGGCATCACATACAACCGTTGAAGATAGTCTAATTGACATGGTACAACCAGAGAGTGCTCCATCGTCAACCAGTTTTCAGGACATTTCCGCCTCCATTGCTCCAAGTTACCTACAGTCCTACTTGAAACGGCTTTTAGCTAATATACGTTTTGTTGTGTACAATCTGAATGTTAAATTTTTGCAAGATGATATTGTGCTGTCTTTGAGCGGTTCTGTGTTGGATTTTCACCCAACAACACCTGATTGGAAACCGACGTTTCATTCCGGTGGCCAGGAATCCAGCTACATGATTAATCGAAAACTGCAAGTTAGTGATGTGACATTGTGTTTGGATCACTCTGGTTCAAGTGGCTATGTGGAAGTCTACGAGGAACCTTTGCTCTATCGTTTCGGTTTATCTTGTTTGGTGGAATTGATTTACGTCCGGGAATCTCTCCGATTATCGTCACCAATTATATCAATTTTGAACATCCATACAAAAAAATTGAATTTGCGTCTCAGCCCCTTCCAGTTACACGCGTTGTTTCGCTTGGTAGAAGTGTTTTCGGCTATACACGCAGAAAATTTTGATTGGTCCAAATTAAGTCTAGCGAATGCCCTGAATGTGTTCCAAGCAGAACCGGCTAACAATAAAGTAACTAATGGATCATTGCTCGATCCTCGTGCTCATTTGGAACATTCTGTCGACAACGGTCAACAGCAATCGTGGGCATCTTGGGTGTGGTCTTTTGTACCTGCTATCTTACCACCAAATACGGAACTCAGTGATTCAGATGATGATGAGGACAAGACTGCAGAAGACCGCCGTGGAGACCCTGGACAAGCTAGCATTGAGTTAATACAGTTGGTGTATGAGGATGTGAAATGCCAATCAAACAGTTGTCTGGAACCATCTGACTCACCGTACTCTTCTGCAGAACTGACCAGTATGTTAGATACGGATATTGCACGGGCTTCTTTTACGAAGCCGTTGAGCATGAGTAACAGCTCATTTCATTCAGATATAGTAAATGCAGAAGCGCACCGTTTGCGGAGCTTGCGTCGCAGGATTAGAAGACTCGTTCGTTTCCAAAATACCTCCCCTCTGTTTGTCGTTGGTGTCTTCGTTGACCACTTGTCCGTTTGCTTTACCGTAAGTCTTCCGGTCCTGGTAATTGTTACACCTAATATGTTTTGCATTTCAAAGTTGTGACAGTAGTATGCTACATCATGTATAAGTCAATATCGATGTCGTATTTGCGGCTCCCTCGAACGGGGTTATCTCCGCACCAGTTCCTAGTGAAACGGTCGAGGAGATTCCTGTTTCTTATTCTCTCGCATATCCGATTATTGTGTCGCTTACTTCAGGCTAGGTTTCTTAACTCAGCCCTCATTCGCAGCGTGCACGATCGGGAAGTTTCCCGCGTAACCATTTGCCTAACAGGCCATTTCATTCATTCTCCCTTTAATCTCTACCACGTATGTCTGAACANATGATGATGGTACAGCGTGTGTGGTGTAATGTTTTGACATGACAAACGATTTCAAGTCCCAAAACGGTTATTTGAACGCCAGATACTTCAGGCACTCTTTCCCTAATCTATGCAGCGTGAAATTACCCACACCACGTATGCCGGATGCAAATTTTGATTATTCATTTTTGTTCTCGCCAGCTCCTTCACAACCTCTATATTAATAAGTTTTAGGAACACAGTTGGCGGAATCCGTCGTGTGGCTCACGCTTGTACGGCTTTAAATGGTTCTGCACTTTAGATTTGGTTAGTATCTATTCTAACACAAGCGACCCAGCAACAGACGACCTGTGGTATTGAAACGAATTTTTAAGATAAACCTACCTATGTAACGACCAGATGTTAAGGTCGCATTTCGAAACCTGTTTCGATTTCGCGGGCAGAATCAGCAACGGAACATAAGTTCTACTTATTGTAAATCAGGTGAACACATGATTCGTGGTCTTTTGTCAATTATACCCGAAGACATAACAAATTATTTTGCCATGCAGAATTATGTTGCCATTCTACCGGCCGGTCTTACGAGCCCATGGGAGGTAGGTGGTGGAAAGACATGGACTACACCTTAGCTAGGCTATCTGATTTGAATAACCTCCTTTCACCGACCAATTCACACAGCAAATACTGCCTTCGACTTACGTTTTTCGCCATTGAGCCGAAATTTCTGAATGGTTGTTTGGCTGTCGATAATGCCGTCCAGAGAAGAGGCCTATGTCATATACCGTACGTGGTGGCAGTATGACTTATTTACAGTCATTCTTTTTGATCCTTTTTTATCGTAATTGAAAATTCATCTGGGTTTTTCATCCTAATCTTGGTGGTGATAGCAATAGGACTGAGTAAGTAGTCGATTACTTGTGCTTTAGATTTGCGCCGCATTATTTTTATGTACCATACGCCGCGAAGTGACTGAACTTTCACGCGGCATTACGCTCTGCACATCGTGATGATTTATCCGGCTAGACTCGGCAATGCAATGGTTCATGTCCACAGAGTTACTCATACCAGACGAGCCAGTGGTTAGAGATCTTACAAACTACACTCTCCCGATCTTCCAGGCTGAGGTTTGGTTTAAGATTGGATTCCTATTCAAGGAACGCAATACTACTTTTAGATCACTTCCCCATGCTGACACCTGTTTCGAAACTCATTTCTTTGGGCCCAAGTCCTAACATGTAGCTCTGGGCTTTCTGGCTGTATACTGGCCAATCTACAGCGAATATTCCGCAGTAGTACGTATTCAACGCTTAAAGTAACATGTCACGTGGTGGGCTGCGTACCGCCTTGTAATGTGTATATATTTCACTAGTCTCATGCAACTTCTTTCTTTGGGAAATTTTTCACATCTAGATTCCAGATTCTCATTTGTCCGGAAGACTCGTTAAAGCACCAAACTCAAAACGACCACCACTTCGGTTGCGGCCAACAATAAAAATCGAACTGGACGTGAGTTTGGTCTATCATACTATTGGATGTGTGGATGCTTATCATTCTCCTGCTGGTTTGGGAGGTTCTAAGAATTTCCTTACATCTCTAAGCATATTCTTGAAGTCATTTTCAGTACTAAACGTTATGGTATGACTGGTAACTTAGTTGCATTACTTTCAAACATCACATCTTCCTTTTTCAGTTGACTGTTACGACGTTCGCAAAGATTTGGGGAGTTCTAGAAATTTACCATGTTTTTCAAATTGCTGAAAGTTTTGGGGAACTCAAAAGCGTTCCTCAGACTTGTGAAATGTAGAACTATCGGATTATCATCGATATACCTCTGGAGTCGGTTAAAAAGGTGCTATTGGGTTTGGCTACTCAACTGAAGTTAGCATTGACGTGAATAATGTTTTTCCCTTATGGAGCAGGTCCAGGAAAAACGAAGAAAGATCAGTTTTCCAGATTTGGTGACCGTCTTTTTCAGGTCGACTGCGTCGCATTAAAATATTTCGACCATAGGGATGAAACTCATAGAACTGACCTACTACACCATCAACACGTGACTGGATTATGAAGGACAGTTCAGCAGCTACGGCCTCTTTCTCATTGTCAGTCAACTGCTGAGTGTTGTCTCAGCTTTATCCATATGACTGCCATCGAAAACCTCTAATTTTTTCACTAGTTTAACAGTTTGGTAGAAACTCAGAGTGCTTGTGTGCGCCTGAGCCCACGTTCGAAGACTTAGATGAAGAAATAGGTGACTATTTCCACTTTCGGATGTACGGCTAGGCTGCGAGTGTTTAAAACTCGAAAACTGGGCAGAAGAAAAACCTAGTCGTAGTCTGTCAAATGCACTTCAGCATGTGACAAACTGCATTTCTTCCCGTCAAAGAGCTACTCTCATATTCACACAATGCACAAAACGGGTATCATGGAAACCAAGAGAAATTAATAGTGGACCAGTCAAAAAGAAGAAATGGTAGCGAGTGACAAATGAAACATAAGCTGAGGAAATGATTAAAAAACCGGTAGCAGTGCACTTGAACTTTGAGCCACTGCAAAACGTTAGAAACCGAACTGCCCAGTAAACTCAACGTCACTGCAGGGTTAAAATGTATTGCTTCAAGGAGCATCAGCTGTTGTACATCAGTCAGCTCATTATGGAGCATGTTTACCTGAAAGTTTATGCTAAATTCTGAACGGTATCCAGTTGACGATATCTCTGTAGTACCTTTTTTTAACGGTTGTGATTTTCTTTTTTAAACTTATTGTTGCTCATTTTAACATGTGCTTCAATAATGACCTTCACTTTATGACAGTGTTATAATGGGAAGACGGTTACCTGTTCCCAACCGTGTAGAGAGTGTAGCTGTATGGTTGGCACTCTCGTCATGTTAACTGCATTTCGTAGCGAAATTGGTGTGGGTTTGTGAATTGGCTAAAATGAAATTTTGTCGATGTGGAACAAATATGGATCTTGAGGTGACTGGCTTGCGAACCCCGTATTATGTCTCTTGGCCACATACTGTTGTCATCACTTCTGCCTCTATCATTAAGTCATGTGAAACACCTGTTCTGTTGCGTCGGCTCCTCACGTGTTCCGACAGCCATTGGGGGAATTTGTGCGCTTACTGCCTACCGTCTACCCACTGTACACGGAAGCGACTGCGTGATGTGTTCGGTGTTGGGCATGAGATGACAACAATATAAGCGTATAATAACCGTGTGCTTCTCAAGGATTCCGCATTTCAATTCTGCCGTAGAAGTAAAAAATTATAACGCTTCATTGTCTTTTATAGGTGTTTGTCACTTAGTTAAAAATTGTCATCCATTTTTGGATAGCCACTTACATCCACGCTGTGATGGTCAGGCCCACGATATTTGGTTGTCCTTCTAAAGAGCATTTATTTGTGGCTGAAAAGCACCAAACTGAAAAGGTCAACGGTTGGAAAGGGATTGTTTTCGTTTACTTAAACAAGAGGTCGGTGGCTAACGTATCCTTTCATTTTAACCACCTGTCGTAACTGTTGGTCCTTCACTTCAGCAATGACACTTCTTTACCAGCTCCTCTTTTGCGTCACATCCTCAACCTTACAAGTTGGCGTGGTATTCATTGCTTTGCTGTGGATCTCGAAAATCTTAACATTTCGGCAGTCCGGCTAGTGTCCTGAAACAGCCGCTCGAAACGGCGATAGTCTGTTACCTCAGATCTTATCTAACGTCCGGGACCGACTTATAGATGAAGGAATTGTTAATCATTGAAATGTACCTCAATCAGATGTGAGTTAAATCGTTTGAATTTGGGTGGTGAACGGCTGTTGCGAAATCCGACAAATAATGGAAAGGCTGCATGGATTAATTTGCTATGTTAAGAAATCCATTGGTGATTTCGATGAGCCCAGTCGCAGTTTTAGCAAGATACCGAGCAATTCCTTCTCAACTGTCGCAGAGCTCTACACTGATCCGTCTTCTCCCATTGAGAGCTCAGTTGTCTTCAAAGGATGTGTCCTGTTGAACTTCAGCAAGGGAAACGGACCTGACGGCTTATCACTGATCGCCATTAGGAGCTGTGCTTATGTTTTATGATAACCTCTAGCTGAGTCGTTCAAACAATACGGAATTCCTGAGTGTTAGAGGACGAAACGTACCACACCAATTTTCAGGGAGTGAGCAGCCGAATTTCATTCGATGTCGTAATTCTGTAGCAATCTTAAGTGAGCAATACAGACTTGACTATTGTTACTGACACCCAGCTTTGAATGCTCCTGCTTGTCTGGCCCATTCCATTCTGTCGTCGCCTGACGGAAAATCTAGAGCCATTCAACTGAACGACAATGGTGTGTTCAAAATTTTTCCCATAGAGACATTACTTCAAGTTATCAAACAACGTGGCATCCAAACCCCCCGATTGTTGAGCTTTTGCGCGACTGCCTTCCGAATCGAAAACAGTTTGTCCAATTTTGGTGATCATCCCTTATCGCCACTAATCACTGGCTCTAGTGTTCTAGAGGATTGTATGCTCTCTCGCTTTCTCCCACTTTTCTCCTTGTCAGTTTACTCTCACACCGGCTGATCTGGCTTTGAACACTAAACACCCAGCTAGCTTTCTTTCTCCTGTCCTGCTGGACGGTTTTTCCGAAGTAACAAACTAGTCGCGCAGTTTATATCCTAATGCATGCAAATGTAGTGACACGTTTTCGCCTATGGGAATAAATTATGACATAGTTTCTAGCGCGTACTCCTTGCTTCGTATAACTATTGAACTCTCATTTCTCAATTATCCCGTGATTACTGTGAGTCAAAAGTGCGCGATCGTTTCATGTTATTGGTGTTTTGTGTCCAATGCCTAACTTCTTTCTCCATTATACGCCACACGATCAACCAGTTTATCAACGCTTGTGTACCTCCTACTGGTCGTTTTTACTAGTTTGTTGTCGTAGAAATGTGTACTTTTTTGTCGGATCTCTATCCTGTTACAGTGGCATTTCCTGTAAACATTTTATTGCTTCTCATCATTTCACAGTTTTCGAATATCTTTTGGCAAAAATCCCATGATATAACACTTCATCTACTCGGATACAAATATACTCCACGAACCCAGCCTACTTATTCGCTATTTAACCACAGAACTGAATCAGTAGATCTTTTCATAACCGGTAATTATTGTGAACCTTCGTTAACTCTTTCACATGGTTCTTGGCTATTATTGTTTTGTCACTCAACCATACTTGGCTGTTTTGTCCTACATTTTTTAAAGATGTGGGGATAAAAAGAAACCGAAGTTTCACCTCTCGGAATGCGTGTAGCGCATTATGGAATTGATTCAATTTGAATATAGACACTATGCCTTTGTTCACTCTTGTGGTAGCCACCACCGCTGAATATGGTTGATCTTTGACCACTTACCTGGCGGTTGAGGTATCACGATGTGGTACGCTATTTTGCCATCAAATTGCAAAGCACTCCTCCGGGATTTTCGAAGGTCTGCGCCTGCACTCATCTTCGATGGTGACAGTTCGAATTTATTGCTAAGTTTTGTTCACCTTCTATCACAGTTGGTGACGGTGTTGTGGCGGAAACCTGACTGGACTTTCCTGATCTGTGGGACGTTTGGCCTCGAAGTTGCATCTCTCTCCAGTGTAGTACACTTGTGGACCTGATGCTGCTCTGTGGTTGCAAAACCTGACCGTCCCGCGTCGATGACGTTTATGGGCTTTGTTTTTTGATAGTCGTTGCCTGCAGTGCGTTGCCCGTATGAGCAGTGTTGATATACGGCAACTTGTGTTGGGAGCGGTAGCTCCCATTCATTTGAAATAGTTTCATTTCCTCGGTAAGAGTGGATCAGACACGCCCCGTGATCATCCAGCACCCACTACACGACGCCTTGTTTGCTATCTTTGGCAGATCTGGATACACTACCTCCATGAGCTTTTCGTGATTTAACGTGAGAGTATTAGGAAACTAATATCTGGCTTGGCTCCCACTAACTCTACTCAGCCTCTCCTCTGGGATCTGAAAAATGTTGAGTACTCTTGGTTTGGGGCGCTGAAGCATATGTCCGGAAACCGTAGCCAGTGGCAAGAATGTTGGTGTGCTTGCTGCCGTGTTTGTTTGTCGTTTAATTCGTTCACATCTTTTACAAATAATAAATAGTGAGAACTGCAGGCAAGTTTTCCTTCATTTTTTATACCATATCCACACTTCTTTCGTTCTGATCGTTTTTGCCTTTTTCCGCTCCATTTTTCTGACATTACCTCGGTCTTCAGTTTGTTCGGACTTGTATGATTACACTGAGTTGCCCTTCATAGGGCTTCATCCCGTGTCAATTGGTGTGTCTCGAAGTGTACTTATTCAAAGATTAGCGTACTGTGATCAACAGTATACAAGTTAGACGCATGCATGTCACTCGCCCGTCATGTTTCATCACAAGTATTGGCGTATTTGAGCAAACTCTGTACTTTTCCAGCATCTGTACACTTTACCGTATTTCGAAATAGTTTATCTCAAACCAACACTTGATCATTTTCATCCTCGTTCGGACTCATCAGGTAGGGGTACACACAGATCCGATCTTACAGGTAATGTCCACAAAACTGGCGGCCCACTGGACAAGGGCTTCGGCTGGTAATACAAACGGTTGCTGGTTTGTTGCCTTTTCAGACCATCTTTAGTTTGAGTTCAACCAAGGACGAAGCCGATCTGTGGGTATTAATTTCGTGGTTGAAGTCATGAAATTTTATAAACACCTTTGATCCTTTATGGCTTCAGCTAGCGCAAACTGGCACTTCTAAGGGAACTGCATCCATTTACAGTAACGCGATGTAAGCTGGTTTCACATCCTTACGTGTGTTTTGTTTACCAGAAGGTCCGCATTGCTGAATGAGGTTTAATGAACAAATTCCGGCAAGTTACCACTTTCAAGTTTTACAATGGTAGGATTGCGAGTTCTTTGTATGGTGTGAAGCTCATGGCTAAGGTCTTGCTAATACGAGTGCATCTTAGAGGATTATTCTGTCAACGTTTTTCATTCATGAGGTCTCTAATTTGACCTAATTTATGTACTGTGTTTGTTCAGACTTTGGCTTTGCAGATCACAGATTTGGACGTCCACTTCAACTCACTTCAGCTTGGTGTTCGAAGGTTGCGCGCATTTCCCATGGGACGTGTTTGCTGTTGCGGTCACGTGGAGGTCTGTTCCATGTGCGCTGACGAACCGATCGCCGAGTCACCGTTGTCCGACCACCTCTCCGATTCGGCGACTTCAACTCGAGGGAGTGTCACGAACGATTCAGTCACTGTGGTAATTAGCAACCGCTATTTAATCTCATTTTTATCGCTGCCGATTGGGTGCCAAGGTGTACCGTGACAGTACCGCTGGGTGCCTTATCATGAGTACCAACATGTGCTCAATTATCTTTTGATGCACGCCTAGTGTTTGTTCATTCGTCTGTTGGCCGAACTTATTGATCCGTTTTCTGCCCGCCTGTGCGAAGTCAATGCAGTATGTGATTGATCGGTTAACCTTAGGTGCTTTTGTTCATATGTATTTTCTCTGTCAGGCGTTACCTAAGGGTCGGCTTGTTTATAAGCACTGCGTAGAATTATGGCAGGAATATAAGATTATTCCTGCTATATATCCCAGGGTCAAGCAAAATTCACTGCACTCCACCTTTTTTGAAATACGGTTGTCAATGCCATGGCTGTTTTGTTTTCACGCGTAACCGTGTTCGTAACAGAGGCTTGCAAAACTGTTGTGTCTTGTCATGTTCATACAGTGCCTTACTCTCACTTGCAGCTCAGTTGTTTGTTTGTAAGGTGTAGGCACCTTGATGTTGAATGTTTGACTATAGACATAGTTGTTTTCGCTAGTTAGGTCCCTTCCCGTCCCATTCTTTTCTCCTTCTCTCTTCCTATAAAGGGTTTGCTTTTTCTTTATGGTTGTGTGGCAGTTAAGCATTAGTGCGAACCACTGATGTATTGCTGTCTATGATGATGATGAGGATGTTCATACAGCTGATGGTGTACTTTGGTAAATGAGCTGAATTGTTTAACCTGGCGTGGTAACCAGTTTAGAAAAAAGCAGCATCTGCCCGATGCCCTCGATTATCAGTTGATCTACATAGCTTTGACGCTTGAAGACCTTGGATCTCAGGATACTTTCACGCTCGGTGTACGCTGCTTTTAGGGCACAGTAAACAACAATAAACCTGGGGGCACACGGGATGAAAATTCAAGATATAACCCTTTGTGGCATATGGTATTCGTTGTGATACCGTTTCGGCGGCCGCTGTTGCTAAAGCTTCGTTGTCCTGCTCTCCTCTGAACTGCGTCCACTTTGTTGAGAAGGTGCTATTGACGGTTTTGCCACCGCGGATGCCTGTGTTAAACAGGGTATTGCGCTCAAGTTCATGATTGAAGACACTGTGATGATTGGACCATCATCATCATCATCATCATAGACAGCAATACATCAGTGATTCACACTAATGCTTAACTGCCACACAACCATGAAGAAACATCAAACCCTATATAGAAAGATAGAAGGATAAAGAAGGGGACGGGAAGGGACCTAACTACTGAAAATGACTACGTCCAGATTCAAACGTTCAGCATCAAGGTGCCTACACCTTGCAAACAACACAACCGAGCTGCAAGTGAGAGTAAGGCGTCATCAGCGAGACAGCTTCCTTACGGCTTTCACTGCACCGCGTCATTAAATGCACTCACTTCACAGACAGCTCGGACAAACAACGACAACATTCACGCCACTGAGCTCGATTAGCCGCCATCTCACCTAGTGTCTCCAACCACCGACTCTGTGAGTCGCGAGG
>QNGE01002040.1:9086-77267 GCA_008508345.1 Paragonimus westermani | reverse complement strand
AGGCTACCATCTATCCGTCTGCTACATTGTACAAATTGCTTAAGATCCGTGAATTTGAAAATATAACTAGACAATTTCTGGTGCGTTTCTATTTCCCCGACCGAGACGTTAGATCCAAGCGAGTTAATGATTACCGCATTAATAGTCATTGTTCGTCTTCCAGTTGTGGTTACTTTCCTCCTTTGTGCATCACACTGACATTTTGTATTGTATTACTTTCTTAGGTCACATGTGGACTTGGTACCGTCGGGTCATCCAAGTACAAGCTTCAACTTTTGTTTAAACTCTTTTCTCGTTTTTAAATTGCGTAATCGGTGCCTCTGGCATTATGGAAATGGTTGGTACGTGGTTCCATCTCCTATGTACCGCATTTGTATGTTGTGTCTTGTCACCACACGAGTAGTTTCACTCTGTGATCATGCACAAATGATTCGGACCTCTTACTTTCACTCGTTACAACAAAAAGCGGATAAACACAGTGAAATGCATACATCATGCAAACAGTGATTAATGAACTCTAAACCCGTATGGAACTCCATAACAAGCGAACATGACTTACCGTAACCAGGTGTGGTTAAGGGGGTGAGGGACAAACTGTCACTCGAGAAACGTTAAGCTAGAAACATCTTACTACAAGATCGTGAAAAGGTCTTAACTTCAATCTAACCAGCTACAAATCATTCTGTTTATACCGATTCTATTTGCTCCTCCTTTCTGTGAGTTCCAAACTTAAAACCACCAGTCCACTCTCCTTTCTTATTCACATTCATGACATTCCTAACATTTGGCCTGCAGAGCTGAATGTATGAGTACAGTGGATTGCGTCCTAGTACGTTATGAGATTTGGGATCTCCTACGTTGTGGGGGAACTCGGATGGTAGAGTTTTCATGCGTGAGTAAGAACAACTCAGTAAGTCGTACTGACCATGGTAACACTGTCCAACTGTGGTTGTTTGTGTGCCTACACCCTTGTATTTATCATCAAGCGATATTACGCAAGTTCTCACCTCAATACAATTGATATTGTTGATGTTACCGGTTTGCTGCCTCGTAAAATATGAGTTGTGGTTTGGAACAGAAAGGATAACAGGTAAATTCTCACTAGTAGCGTACATCCATATGTGAAGGGTCCAGTGGACTGTGCTATGGTTATATTTTGCATTTTTGCTACCACATTTCGGTTTCTACTACGCACTTCCATCTCCGTCTTTTTCCCTCTTTCAGCGTCCCATTATGTTGGAATTAGGCCGAGAGTCTGACAGGAACTCATCCGTTTCTTGCTCACACAACCTATTCTACTCTGTCCTGCGATCATCTGCAAGCGACGAGTCAGAAAGCGTTGCCAGTGATTGTCCGGATTTAATCGAAACTTTGCCGCTTTTGACTCAGGAAACGTATTTCTCGAAATTCACCGATTCACTGGTTCGTAACGTGTACTCAGCCGTGTGGTTTGATATGGTTTCCACGGTAAAGGTGCGCTCACCGAATGTTCAACTAAAGTCACGTGAGTGATACACTGAAACTTTTAACTGGTTATGATACCCAATACCAACAGTTCGGTCGCGGATTCGAGACCCGTGTTACGGCGACAGCCTGTGTCTAGGTTTCCGTAGTCTGACTATATTCAGCTCACGTGCGATCTACTCTTCTACGAGACTAGAGGCTCTTGGCAATATAAAGGCATTGACACCAATCAACTCTTTGAACCTTTTTGCACGTAGTAACTTGATGCTGACACCGATACTGTGACCAAGACCTCCATATCTAATAGTTCCTTATTTATCATCTAAGTTCTCAACTATTTCGGTTGCCTCTTTGAAAGCAACAACCTTTTTGGTAGGATTTGTTTTTGTGATTATTTTGATGGGAATTACCCTCCACTCACCTGAAATCACAGAACATATTTACATACTGTTCTCTGATTTGATAGACTGCATTTGGTATACTGTCAATCATAAATAACCCCTATTGTAATGGTGGGCGTAACCGTCGGGTGCTTCTCAAATTGACCACTTACCGTCTTGTAGCTAACCATGGTTATAACGGTGTTGCAAGTGGATGAAGATGAACGATAGTCTCCACCGTTTTAAACGATCGACACAACGCTCAGTCAAAGTACTTCACGGTATTTGAAGGAAAGCGTTCCAGACTGTCCTTTGTGTACAACCCGTTGTGAAAAACTGAGCCAGTTTGCCTTCTGTGATGTGGATTATTCATTGAACAATGGTTTTCTTTGGTTGCATTTTCGACATTCCACCGAGGCTGTCGAATAAATTAGTTACTGAAATAATCTATTAGAGGAATGTGAGTTTTTTGGTTGCTTATGTTCAACCGATATGGTACCATAGCGGAGTGATGTTCAGGTAAGTTATCTTAGTTACCGTATGCTACAGGACTCCCACAATCCTGTGTCTTGGTTTATTCCTCAAAACAGGCGCACAGCCTGCTACATCAGCTTGCCGTGTGATATGATGCACACCCGCGGGTACCCACTAAATGGGTAACCAGTTGCGAATACGACTGCATATACTTAGTTTTGGAACATTATGACCCTCTGAGAGAGGAAGGCAAGAATGAACACAAAGACCGCAGACAGCATCTCGATCACGAACGGAACGCAACCATATCTCAAACGACACGGAAACCGGAACTCAAGTATTGGGACTCAATTTTCACAACTTAGAACCCCCCCCCAGCAAGAAAGGAAAAGGACGCATTCTAATGGGCCTCATTTACTGCTCAGCCCTAAGGCCAAACAGTGGTACACAGCGGCTGGCTTTATAGGCTTTGGGCGGCCTTGAGCCTAGGCCACTCAACGGACCAATCAGAAGCAAGCGCGGAACTCGAAATTTTGCTAATATTGGCAGGCATTCAAATTCCCAAACTTGGAAAATCCATTTTTCTTAGTAAATAGGACGGATTCTTGGGAGAAAGTGCCTTCCCAACAGGCATTATGTGTGTGTGCGCGCGTGAGTGTTTATCGCTTTCTGACATATTCTGCTACCTTGGGATGGTGGTCAAGCTTTTGCGCTGTCTTGATCCGAAGAGCTGTCTTGACCAGGCCTCTACACTCCCTTCAGGTTCAGCCACTTCAGATAGGTCAAAGGTAACCAGCCAGACAAAAACCAGCTAATGTCATAGATTCGTATATCGCGCTACTGACTATAGGTGCTTAGACAGCGAGGCACGAATCTGAGTATACAAACAGTTTCAGCGCTGCTGTCTTTCGCGTGCGTGAAGAGGAGAGGTATTCTGAAACGAAGGGCATTCCGAATGCCGAACGGTTGGTCGTGTTCGTCGGTGTATTAACCCGTACGGTCGATAAACCCCGCACTTATCTTTCCAAGCTTCATGTGGCTAAGAATACATCTGCTGCGCGCAGCAGTAATCAGAATAGGTCGTCGATGCCTTGTTCACTGCGCCCACACGGTGGGTTAGTCCCTCGCTACGAAGTCTCAGTTAAGGTCCCCAAGGAAACCATACATCCTGTTGTTTCTCAGGTCAGGCTTTTACATCAGAGGCTCCGGGTGGAGTACGTTAAGGAAACCCTGTTTCCTTTTGTCCCACAGACCAAATTGTTTAGTCAGAGGCTCAATCTAAGGTCCCATTTTTCAATCTGATGCACGCATGTGGACGCAAGACGTTGTCCGTTAGGACATGAAACGTGCGTACGCTACTGGATCGATGGAGCACCGGAACGCCGCATCGCACTGTTCACCATGGAACGGAGCGACTATGGTACTGATGTCACAGCCTTGAAAGAGACAAGGCTTTTAGGTCAAAGTAAGCTCCGGAAAATGTGTTGGATACACGGTCCACTAGGTCGGTTACCTGGAAGACGATGTTCGGGAGCACGCTGTCTGTTTACAGTCGCTCGTCGCCTCAGTTCATAGGTGAACCACATGGCATCAGCCCTCGAATCATGCCCATGCGCTTCCGACTCGGGCGAGGTTATTCTGCCGCATTTATCAGCGTTTGAGGTCCAATGACACAAACGACCAGTCCTGTGATCAGCTGTATGTCACAGTCCTCTTGACACCGGTAAGTGACCGACAATTGGTTCCGAGTTTGACGTGACTCGGTAACCTGGTCAGAAGTCTTCGGACATCACGGCGTTGGTGCTGTCAACAAGAACTGTGATCGTCTGCTCCGCTTGTGTGCTACTAACTAGTTGACTATCACAAACAACGGACCCCAGTTGGATGCGAGCGATATCACGACGTGGACTTATCCACGAAGCTGATGGTGGCTGATTACGTGACCGTGCGACGGTGTGACATTCGCGAAGTATGTACCACGCGAGTGACGCACGGGACTGAATGTAACACTTAACAAGCCTACCAGGATCAGACAGTTTATTCATGTTTGCAAGTTTGTTTTTAATAGACCATCCGAGCAGCGGCAAAAACGGAACAAGTAACGATTGCAGGACTTGGAGACAAGGACTGTTTTTTACTGTGCAGTTGCCGTTCGCCTGAGAGATGCTCCTTTATCTACTACCCCCGGGGGTATTTACTATAACCTCACGGAACAGATCACGGCAGTAGCCATCGAGTCTGTAGGTCTTAATTACCAGAAACTACCGGACTGGTTCGACGGCGACATTGCGGCTGTCTCCAGTTTGGTATGAGAGAAGAATGAGGCGTTTGCTGTTTCCAGAGTGAACTCGGACAATGAAGAAAAAAGGACCACGTTCCGGAGTACTCGCCAGTAACTCACCGAACGGCTTCACGAAATCAAGGAGGATTGGAGGAGAAGGGGAATTAGGCTCGTGCAGGGCTGCACCTATCGTAGTACAAGGAGTCCTACGATTCGTTGGTGAAGTTTTTTGGCCCAATCCCTCAGTGATTGACGGGGACTCTGACTTTTCGTGCGTTCAATCAGAGGACATCATGAACGTGTGGCCTAGGCAGTTTGGTAGCCTACTAAACCATCCTGCTACGATTGATTGGGAGACCATCAGTAGTCTGCCTTAACAAGATGTCACAGGTTCATTTGTCTTCGTTTCAGGTTCGGCGGACGTGTGTAGAGCTGTTACACAACTGAGAGACGGAAAGGCTACAAATGAAGATGAATTGTCACGGAGACTGATGAAGAATGGCCTCACAGTTTCAGAATGTGCTTTTCTCCGGTTGGTTCACTTTATATATAGTCACTCACGAGATTAAGGGTGCCCTTGCCGTTTAGCGATAAGGATAGAAAGCAGTGCAACGACGGTTGTCGGGCGTTTATCTGTTGAACTGCACTGGAAAATAGCTGGCAAGAATTCTGCTGAACCGACTCGGCGCGGAAGCTTTGTAGGCCAATGTTCCTAAGGTACATTGTGGATTTCAGGTGAGTCGCAGTACGTTCAACGTGTTGTTCGCTGCTCGACAGATCCAAGAGAAGTGCTATGAATGCAACCAACTGCCTTGTATTTTTTTAGATCTTGCTGGTATCCGATTTCGTCAGCTATGAGATATTGTGAACGCTACTCGGTAAGTTTAGATGTCTATTTAAATCCGTCAGTTCAATCGGAATTTTGCATGTGGGTTTGGAGGTGAAGGTACGATCGTGTGGAGCGACCCCGGGTGATGATCTTACCACTGTCACTGACTTGAAACAGGGTTGTGTTCTAACCTCAACCCTATTTAGTTTATACTTGATTGCAATGTTGACAGTTTTCCCCCAGAACTTTGAGGACAGCGTGGAAGTTGAATACCGGTCAGATGGCCATTTGTTGAATGTTCGACGTTTCGGCGCCCCAACTAGGCTACGTGATACGACAATGTGCATGTTGTTTGAAAATGACGGTGCGCTACATCTGCATAGCAAAGAGGAATTTCAGCGACTGGCTAAGACTTTCGGGATTGCGAAATACAGATTTGGTTTGTAAATCAATACGGGCAGGAGGTTTTCTTTCCTTCAGCCTTGTCTGGACGAAGGTGGTGTGCCAACATCTGGAATCCACTGCAAGTGTGACACTGTGGATGGCCGCACAAACGTTTGCTATTCGGGTAGTAACCTGTCGACGGATATATACGTGGGTTGCGAACTCCTGTCGTGCGTGCCAGTGGTGTTCCCGAAAGTCTTCAACACCGTATCTGAAAGTACCACAGTCTGAAAATGGCCACTAAATTACTTGCTTGCAGCTCACGGTACTACTGTACAGCAGTGAAACTTAGACATTGTATCAGCGGAACATGCACTCTCTGGGCGGTTTCCACTTACAGTGTCTAAGACGCTTCTTGGGTGTTCGGTGGTTGGGCAAGATTTTGAACTCTGACATACTCGGGCAGGCGCTTATGGACGGGACTGGAGCGATGCTGATGCTCTGTCAGCTTCGTTCACTAGGTCACGTCCCTAAACTGGGCCATGACCGGCTTCTAAAACAGCTGTTCCACGGACAAGTGAAGACAGGTCAACGTAATCTTGGAGGTCAGAAAATAAGATACAGGAATGTTATCCAAGTAAGTCCTTCGCACTGTGGTATCGATTTCAGGTCTTATAAAGATTTAGCCTTGAACCGAACTGTTCGGAAGAATACGACTCGGACGGGCGTCCGCAGGTTCAACAAACTATAGCTGCACTGTCGTGAATCCATGCCCGCAGAGGAATTCTGGATGCCACAGGTGGAGCGATGACATGGCGTAGCGATGAATGCGCTGGCCCTGTGGGATTATTAGGTCGTCAGCATGCTCAGTACACCGTCCGCAAAGAGAACGAGTACGGTGGGCTCAGTAGGTGGTGTCGGTTATTTTCTTCGCCCATGTCAACCAGCGACTGCCGTCACTTAATAAATCACCCTTCCTCCATTTCAGAAACTTGGGCCATGATGTCTTTTACCCATTCTTTTATTCACCTTGGGGTTGATGAACACCTTGCTGGGTTTTCGATCCAACATTACTTTTTTGCTTCTCTTCCTCCTATCTAGGGTATGCCTGTACTGGACTACTCTTGATCTTATAGCCTCGTTGTTTTTTTATCAGATTAGATCTTGTCGTTGGAGTCTATTTTTTTTACTCTGATTTCTTTCACTTTGGTTTCACTTTCATACTAGTCTGTCGACTAGCTGACCGGCATTGGCCGATTGGACACAAAGGCCTCCACTCACACACCACGTATTAGTAAAGCAACGCGTGTCGCACTATATATCTAACAGGTGAAAAACTGCGTGGAGTGACAAACGTACAACGTGCTTGATGCAAAGGAGGAAACAAGGGTGGAGATATAAGGAAAAAATTTGCAACGGTGCTTACAAAGACTGGCAGCACGAGCGTCACTGACTGTCATTCTTCACCGCATCAGACAACGTTTATTGTCCTCCGGACCCTGGCCGAGAAGGCGCGAGCGTTCTACTGAAACAAGTTTGCCTCAGAGTGAGTGCCTTCATACCCAAGTCAGGCACTGACTACCGGACTGCCGCTCCTAGCATAACCCACCATTCGCAGACAAGGCACGATGAAGCAGACGGTGAGTTGGCATTCGTGAAATGTGACCAAGCCAGCGAATTGTGTGAGATTATGTCAATATGCTCAAGGGTCAGCAACGTGTAATCGTTACCAAGCCAGCTCAGTGAACTTAGTTATTGCTGACACGGTGCTCCCACCAAACGCCGCTAATGCTTTGGAGACACCGGTGGCCGAAAACGGACACACTTGCGCGAATGGACCAAGTTTCGGAGCCGTACAGTAGAATGTCCTCACGATACATTCGACCTTTCATAAAAAGACTAAGATCACGCCAGCGCCACAGATACCTTGTGTCGGCAAACGCCGTCCGAGTTTTGCTATGTGACTTAATCTCAGCAGACATTCCACCATTGCTGATACAGGTCCTAAGATACATTAACTTCTCTGCTGCTTCCAGCTGCTCACCACCACGTGTGATGGCAGGTGCATAGTCCTGCCTATCTTGTAACAGCATCTTGCATTTAGTGGGTGTAAAGGCTTTACTAAACTGACGAACTGAAGCTTTTAATTTGCGTTAGCTGTTCGGGGCTTCCTGTGAGCCCCCCACAAATCAGAGCAATGTCGTCTGCATACTCTATCTGGAAGTTAAATGCCCGGGAACATATCCACATAATCGTGTTTACCGTTTGCCAGGACACGCTTTAGAGTCTCGTCCACTGCAAAGTTGAATAGCAAGGAGGAGGTTGGATAATCTTGTCGCACCTCACTTGGAATGCTATATTTCGGCGGTACGCTGCCTTAATCCCTAACCCTGCTCGAGATCTGACAGTAAATTGCTTCCAGAATGTTTGCATGCTTTCCAGACACACCTTTCCTCGATAGACATTCCCAGGAGAAGCCCCTCTGATGTCCAAGAAGACAACTGTTGGAGTTCACACACGTGGCGAAGTTTGTAGATGTGATCGGTGCAGCCACGGCTAAAGCGAAACCTAGCCTGCTCCTCACGCATATGTTGTTCTCGCGTCTTGCTCAGTCTACGAAATAACAGGGATCAGGTTAATCCCTCTGGGATTGACAGACAAAATGCGTGAGCCCTTCTTTAAAATGGGGACATTATAGGCCAAACCCTAGTCATTTGGAACAACTTCACAGACCAAGAGTTTCTGGAGAAGAGCCGTCAGCCCTTTAGTTAGGCTGGGTCTCTATCCACAAAAATGGTGGAAGAGAGTTCATCTGGGCTGGGTGCCTTGGGACATTTCAGAAACTTCATCTCGTGAGAGACTTCTGTTTCCGGGGATGGAGAAACATTAAGAGACAGATGAGCGCAGACGGACCCCGAAGACTTAGTCAATAGCACGGGAAGTCAGTTGAGCTGTTGTTGTAAATGTTCAACCCGGTGCTCCAAGCATCGTTGCAGATGGTGCAGCACAAGTTGTGCGCAAGCGTCCTGTGACAGATGTATCCGAAACGCGAGCCGCCAACATTATGTCGCATAATGGATTATTTTTCGTCTCCGTGCTAATCGGTCATGCTGAGCTGCACGGAGTCTTCTCTCAATGCTGCTGTAAAAATGTCCAAGTGGATCGGGAAAAGTGAGTAGTGTTAGTATCAGTTACTTGTTGTGTTGCACTATAGGAGTGTCTTTCTGGAAAGCAATATATGTTCGTACATTTTCGGTATTTGTTTAATATCAAACGGTTCCCATCAAATTTGACGGGATTAACAATTTACAGCGCACGCAGACCTCAGTTTTGTAAAGGAAAAATGGGGTGAGGCAAAATGATAAGATGATCCGGGAACTCTTATGGACGAGTCCTCCCAATTATGGTGCTGGTGATGGTCACCATGCTTCGGCACCGATGAGTCGTTGCACCCTAGGGTTTTCTTGCTTTCCACCACATCACTCATTGGGACTGTGTGTGTGTGTATTTTGATGGCGTCCTCAACGTGTGTACAGTGTCCAAGCCTCATTGCCTTACGGGAGTGTGCTGGGCAAGCAGGATTGGTCCGCCTTTATTTCTGCGTGTATGATCAGCCGAAGAGTGTTCTCAGGCATTTCTGTTAATCACTACACGCGCCCTAACATTTGCTTCTTTTGGAATGCAACAAGGTCACCAGCAGGCGTTTCTGTAATTCATCTGTGCACTTTTTTCGGCTATACTCTGTTGTTTTTGTTGTTATCGTTTCAAGTTCCACGGATCCGCACTTCACAAACCCGCGGAATTCACGAAACTACCCAGATTCGTCTACTTTCTGATCATTTTGAACTCCACCTTTCACCCTCGCTATTGCATCGCCTCGAGTGCCTCATCAAATCTGTGAAGGACTGTTCAAGCTACCCTTCCTGCTTGCTCAATGTATCAATTGGTCAGTGGTTTGTCCGAGTTTTTTGCTGTTTATATGACTTTTGAATACTGGACGGTTTCGTGTGTTTATTTCCACAGTGTCAGGTGAAGGGTTTCGGTTGTTTTCCGGCTTATCTGTTCACGACTGCTAGTTCTGACTACCGACTAATTGTAAACAATTGGCAACAGGTTGAGTACCGCACGCAGTTGCTCTCAACTTTCGTGTCGAGATAAAATTTTTAATCTGGCTCGCTCATCGAGTCCTTTGTCTTGTTTTGGCACCTAGCATAAAAGACCGAGAGAGTCCTTCTCTGTTCAGCTCGACCATTGTTAATTTCCGTATTTTTTAGAAGATGCAGATTCTCTGATGAATGCCAGGGGAACTAACTTGATCCGCTTGTACCTAAGCTTCTGACATCGATATGTATTTTCTACTCACAGCTAAGCGGTCGGCTGCTGGAAATGCGTAAGTTAGTTTTCTTGCGTGCATACACAGGTGTGTTTCAGTTCACTCTTTATTACCGTCGGCAAACTGGAAAATTCGGTGAGGTGGTCCGTTTTATGAGTCGTTTAAATGTGAGGGCATTTCGAATAAGTGCGTTCATTTACTGCGGATTCTTGATTCTCAAGTTGACCATCACTCACATTTGATCGCAGCGTTCGCATTCAGATAGACTTTCCAGCCAGCCTCTTTCGAAAAGAAGCACTAGACTCGAGTTTCGCTCTCATTAGAGCTCGTCAGTAGTGCATATCCTTGCCACGGCTGGGATTTGAACTCCGGACATTCCAATCATGAGGCAACCGTGTTAACCACTGCGCCATTGACCTCACATTAGGCACGACCGAATTATCAAATCTGAACGCTCAACCACTCTCGCTTGTGAGCAATGATCTTGATTCCTCTACTTCTGACAGAATGTGCACGAACGGGGGATTACCTGACACATCAGTGGTTCTTACTGACGCTCAACTGCCACACAACTACCAATGAAGAAGAAAGCTAACCCTGTATAGGAAGAGAGAAGAAAAGAAGTGAAGAAAAGGGACCTAGCCCTTTGAATCGCGAGAGCCCCAGCTCGGTAGAAGAACTCGGTCTACAGTGGCCCATACCTTCGTCAACGGTTTCATTTGTCTAGTCCAGGTCATCATCTGCCCACCTCGCAGCGTCCGCAAAGAGTGTGGTCGACCTCGATGATGTTTACCACAGGAAAATTTCTGTATGTGCGGTGTAGGATGCTGGAGAATGGTTCCTAGATATCCATAATGCAGTGCACATCCGTTCTGAAATTCGTCACGTGAGCCGGATGTTTTATTGTATGATGTTTCAAACATTACTTTTTAAGCCGTTTGGTAGTCAGTTCCGCTGTCTTCATGGCTGTCGTAAGTTATTGCCTTGTATCTATAGGTATCGTATTCAAATAGGGTGTAGCAGAAGTCGAGAAAAAACGCCTTAGTGCTTGATCAACAACGTGCTCAGTCTCATGATCGGTACCTAGCTGCAAGGGCCTTTGCATCGATTGTGCTAGTTTGGTCACATAGGTTTCTGTAATCAGCTACTTTAGCAGAAAGTCAATTTTCCTTCTTACTTCCGCTTACGTAGCCCAATTTTTCATTTACGATGTTAACAGACTAGCCACGTTTCCGTTGAGTTTGGAGCAAGGGCTAATTTATAAGCATTTGATTCTCCTCTCTGACGTGGTTTTCTTTTGTGACTAAGAGAACATTCTATGGAACTAATAAATCAGATTATGAATTCCTCATAAATTAAGACATTTTCATACACTGTTGTTAGTAGTAGGTTTTCGACTGTTTAACCCATCTTGTGGTTCACAAACCTGGCACATTTTGCTCTTTGCCCACCGGGAATCCGTAACAGTCTCTGATTATACATGATTCCCATGTGCATTGAAATAGCAGGTCGTTTCTTGCATTTGTTAAATGTTTATCCTTATTTTTCGTTTGAATTGTTAGTACAAAAAGCTTTTCTGATGTTACGTGTCATGGTATCTAAAACAGCACATTCTTCAATCTAGTTAGTGCCCTTCTTACATAGTGCACGACGACCGGTGTATTCTTTTGGTAAACAGTAAACACTACCTTTGACGTTGCTTACTCAGAAATGGATTGGCTTCTGTTGGCATCTGCTTCAGCCCGAAAGCAATTGTCCTTCTTCACATCAACCCTTGCTAATAATTCGAAAAGAATTGCACCGTACCGCGCACACTTTCAGACCGCAATGTAATCCATAATCACCCATGTTCTTACTTTTTCCGACCGCTAACATGTGGTTGTGGATGCGCGTTGTTATCCACACTTCTACAACCTTCGTGATCCTCATAGATGTCGCTACACTGGACTAACTCCTATATGGCTTGCACACATTTTGAATCGTCATGATGACCTAATGAATGATGGCATTCATTTCTGCCCGATATCCTGGTTAAACCTATTGCAATCAAACAACTTATATGATGTAATCGTAAAAACCCAAGCGTTCTTGAGTCATTTTTTTACTCTGTTAAAACACTAGGATAAATGCTTATAAGACTGCGTTGTTTTAGTCATCCGAGTTCAGTTGTGGTCTGCTCTTTACTTAGTCCTGGTACCAATGAGGAATCCGACTAAGATTGTGTGAGTATTTACTGTCAAAGTGAAGTGGTCTCTGAAAACCGAACATAAAATGGACGTCTTCACGTATTGTCACAACCTTCGCGTTCATTTAGACCTTTTAGCGAACTTTTTCGCTATTGGTAGAGCTCGTCAGTCGTGCCTGTCCTCGCCACGACCAAAATTTGAAATTCGGCTACACTTCCCTCCTACTGGTCTCCAGCGCGCTGGTACTCTATGATCCGTATTAATTATCGCTGTCAGTTCATTGGTTGGCTTTATGCGTTTGAAACCTTGTGTTCTTATTCATCTGACTGCCCTTACCGTTTCTTAGGTCGCGAATCGGAATACTACGCTAAATCTATATTTCTTTCGCTGTGTAACGAACGACGAAATCTCCACTTTGTCAGTCGTAACCATGTTTATGACTTAACTCCAGTAGTGTGAAATATAGGTGTGCTTCACCTTGAAATTTACCTGAAGACTGGAAAACTGAGACCGGAGATGGTGCAGACTTCTTACCTCGTAGTCTACAGTCCTCATGTCATTAAGCATTATAGAGTGGAACATTTTTCATGCAATTCGCATTATTCCACTATGGTATGTGGGAGAAATCCAACTCAGTTATATCAGACATTCCGAGAGATGTCTACTTCTGAATGGGGTTTATTTCGAGCGCGCACTGTGAAATCAACTTACCACATCGTTCTTGATAATACATCGGAACGTTCCCATTCGGTGTTTCGTTCGTAATCAAAATGAACGTAATTTCCTTTGCCACTCAGTTCTTTCTTGACTATATTTGTACCCGACCAACTGACATTAGCTGTACCATAGTAATCAGGTAGTCTATCAGCATAGAAAGAAACGATGCGGATGGAGGTGTCATGTGCCTTTCGGAACGCTTCACCCAAAACCCAACTGTGTTATTAGCCGAAAAAAGTAGTGGCCAGTAATCTTCTTTCAAGGATGGTAGTCACCCCATTCAATTTTGTACACTATCGATCATGACAAATAACAAATAATCGTATCCTAAAAATACCTAGAGTTGGGAAGTAGTGCGATATAAGTACCCAGTCAATGAAGATCGTTTCCATTCGTAGATCGCGCCGAGACATCAATGTTAAGTGAGATACGCTTCTCCTTTCTCCTCCCCTACTTGTAGATGACGTGCTTAGTAAGGCTTACTCCAGAACTCCTTCACAATTTTGTCCATAGAAGATTTTGTCAATGGAGCACTTTTTGCTAACTTTATGATCTCTCTTTCCGACGCACCTAAGTGCTGTTGTCACATTGTAGCCACGTAATTTATCCATTTGGTCATTACATATCCAGTGGTTGATTTTCTGTTAGTCTAGTGGATCCACACGACCTCTTGGCGTTCAGGGTTGCACTTACTGCATACTTGCTAAATTGCCTGCGTTATCCACTACGGAAGCTTCCCACCCCATAAATTTACTGTGATTGGCTCAACCCTCATTCTGCGACGATAGTTTGATCATTGTCCGGTCTCGTTATAAGCCATTTGGTTGTCACAAGCAATCTGCGTACGTTCTCTGTAACTACGTTATATTTAATTTCTAGTGAACATCTTTCAGGAAAGTGTAAACGACTGTCTCTTTTTGGTATTCTTGAAACCATGGGAACTCGAGTTTCCCTCTAAAATCGAATCTATCTTTTGACAGGACACTGTAGACCAGCGCAGATATACACACCTCTGAAGAGATCACTTGAACAAATGTTACAAATCTTCTGTTCTCATTAAATAAATCGGTGCACATTGACTGTATCGGATTTTTACTCAGTTGACCTGCTGAAAATAACCAACCGTTAAAGCTCCTCACTGTCGCTTGTCTCATTGTTATTCGACGGGTGGCCTCAGAAATGGTTCGGCCTTCACTGCAACTGGACTACCAACGGGCTTCTGTAAGCTGGCTATTGCTTACTCTATGCGTCAGTGATTCATTGCAACCGAAAAATACATATGTTGTAGAGTGCATCCCAGACAGTACGGCCCCGGCTTGATGTGTGCGATCAGTCCCCCATTGTACACAGTGGATACCTGCTCTTTCAAGTCGTCTATGAGACCTGCATGTGTAGACTGTCTTACAATGTTGTTGATGTGTTGCGATGTTTCCGCATATGTTCTATACTCTACTGCGGCAACGCAACTCGCACCAAATTTGAGTCACGTAGCACATTGGTATCATGTTTCTATATATACTTCTATCCCTTTTGTTCGTATGTTCTTTCTATTTTACCTACTGCATCATTTAATCTGTTACATCCACACAGCCTGTCATCCTCTTGCACACCATACGGAGTCTCCTTGTCTGACCCGCTTTCGTGAATACATTCCTGTTCGTGATATACGCCTTGCTGTCACTTCTTCCACTACATTCTTTCACGCAAGTCATCGAACCGAAGAACATGTAAGTGCTGATGCGCTTCTGCTTGACCTGTGACGCACCGTCCCATGTGATCTCCATAATATCTTTTTGTCTTAGTCTGTTTATTCCCCTGTTCCTTCTACGGAACACAACTAGGATGGCGTGTATCTCGTTCTGTGAGATCTGACAGAATTAGCTGTCCTTAATCTAGATGAGTTTGTTGATTCTCGCGTCCGTGTGGATTGGCTCGTATCATCACCTCAAGATTTGTGTGGCATGTGTTTGGATGAGCGGAAGAAAGCTGCTGAAAGTTTTCCTTGCTGCAACTTGACCTGTTTATGCATCGTTGTTGCTTCTCTCTCGCTGACATGTGGTAACGTGACTTCTCCACGTGTAACGTGAATTAAGGGCGAGCTTCTCATTAATTATTGCTTCAACGGTCTCATCTAAGTCATAGGCGTTACAGCGTTGACGGACTTCTCAGTTCGATCCCCGTTTTACCTTTGTGATATTCTGTGGTCGGTCTAACTGTGGTCTGCGATCGGTCTCCTCCTACTCTTCTGCTCAGCGGTTAACCTCGTTAAGACTGGTCCACACCAGCATTGACTCCCACTTTGGAAACGTTGTTTCATACTTTTCAACAAGATTGTTCCATCAAAATCCTCCTGTTCTGTTCCTAAGTCACAACGTATCGTTCATATTGTGTTCGTGAGCTTAATTTTCACTTACCATTTCTTGTTTTCAACACGATTTCGTTGTACACCTCCAAAACGTTTTCGGTTTACTTCCTTCACTTGGCTGTCAGACAAGTGAAGGGTATCACTGCCTGACGCTGAAAACCGGTCCCGCCAGTTGGAATGTCATCACACCCATGTATGCGGATGAAGTGGCCACTCATATGCAACGGTGGATATTTCCCGCGGAACTGTTATCCGATCTGAACGAAAAGATAATGTTCCCATCGAATTGGCTTGGCAATGACAAATCTCAGTTCACCACTGGCAGCCAGTCTGACAGCGAGGCAGATGTTCAACTGTTAATGCACATCTTCACCAGGATTCGGTTTCACTGTGACACGGTGTCGTTGAGTTTGGTTCAGCCAGTCATACTGGCCAATACCGCCGCCCTTCCTATGGATAATGAGACTGAATACTCCACCGCATTTTGCGTGTCGGATATTACAGCCTGTTTGTGGAATTTGAATAGGCCGGATCATTGGTACGTTGCAGATTACGTACACATTCTGCCTCGTCAATAAAAATCATGATGGTTGAATAATGATTTTTCCTACTTTGATCGCTCTTATAATAGCTGAGATTATTTTTTTTTCACCATGCCCACTTCTAATACCCCCTAACCAACGTCTCTCTTGTTTGAACTCAGTGAAGTAAATTGGTGCTTGCTGGCCAGCAGGTTGTCAGTTCAAGTAGTTCTTCGGCCCTTTCAATTCGACGATGATGACGACTTCAAACACGGGGGAATTCAGTTACAGGATCTCTAAATTTCGTTTTATCGTTTAATCTTTACCGAATTCAACACCGCTGTAGTTCATCTAGTTTAGTCAAAATCTAACACCTTTTAGATTTTGTGTAGTCCCTGTGTTATTTCGCGGTTGTTAAATGTTTACAGATGTACAGCGACTCCGCAAGAAGTACTCGTGTTAAAAACTCACCCTGGATTCGATACCTCGAAACTGAGGTGCTCGAATCGTAACATCCTGACTGCTAACAAAGTGAATTAGCTCTTTGGGATTGTGTTCACCGTGAAACGAAGCGACTGTTGCGTTCACCGGTGTGTCCGGTTATTTCAGATGTGACCCAATTGTGAAAAATCCGGGCTTCGGCTGGACTCGAACCAGCATCAAAAACAGCATGCCCAAACGCGACAAGCGCTCCACCAACTGGGCTACGAAGCCGCGCTGCGAGCAGGGAAATTCTACATTCGGGCTCTAACCCACTCGTCCCACTTTCCCATTTGGAATCTACCAAATGGCCCAAGGAATCGACTACCCTGGCAAGGTTTCTCAAGCGGTTCACGCTAGAATCCACCAATCCCACTCTTGTATATAGGTTATTTGAGAAGAGTGAACTACATTCCTCGTAGTTCGTCAAACGCATTGAAGTCAACCTGTGAACTGGATTTTGGGTTTGGATTATAGGTGTCACACTGGCACTACCCTTTTGCTCTCTGAAGGTTAGGGGAGAATTCTAACTTAATCAATTCGTGAATTACGATGCGTGAAATCAGCTTAGAACGTGTGCCTAAATGACCCAAAAACTGTTGTTTTCTACCTGACTCAGACATCTGGGATGAGTAAAACAGTTACATCCGTCCAGAGAGCTGCATGTTGTGGGTTGTGGAGACCCTGTTACGCTTAATTTACACCGTTACATAAGGAAGGCAGCTTAATGCCAGAAAGCGTTATTGTCACATTTTAACTCGATAGCATCGGTACAGATTGAATGTGAGAGTTAGACCTAGTGAGATCATAGCAATCTTCACGGGTTGAACGTCAGACCTAGGGGAACCAATCAACACAGCACACGCGAGTAAGCACGTATCATATAGACACTGCTCATATGTGTGCGTGTAAAGGATGGAGGTAAATCGATCGGATGTCCACGTGCCGAATGGTTTATATCTGTATGCGTAGAAGTTCGACTCATAAGCACGTCATACTCTGCCCTACATTACACTGGATCTTATGTGGACTGGACATTGTGAGGTTACCATCGGGTTAACCAAAATTCGTGCCGGTAATCATGCAGTTATCAGTTGATGTTTTCAATGAGTTAACTGAAAGTATACTTAATTCGTAGTGCCCAGAATTTTTTTATTGTTCTTGCCTGTGACTGTTGATGCCGTCGTCTTCAGTGCATCACAAGGGCGGAGATGTTTTGCTTTGACTGAGATGCTGTCATTTCGTTGTGATCTCTTCTGTCACTTCTTATTTCGAACAAGACCGTTAGAACACGAAAACTGGCAGATGCAAGCATTTCGTATTGACTCGTCAGTACCAAATTTACAATAACATGAAACAGGTTTTTTATATCAAGCATTTAGGGGGGCAGGGTGGATAGTCAATTGGTGGTTTAGGAAAGGTCACTAAGTCCAGGGAAGGGTCAAGTTTACGAGCAATTGTTTCTGAACACACAAAGTCGGCTTCATTCGATTGATTGCAACCGCCTCAGCAAACCGTAAGAATCTTGGATTCGAGTGACGTAATAGGATTCTGAATGCACAAATTGGGTCGATAACGTGACCAGTGGTCAGGACGTGTCTCGCGACTGCGGACGCTGGTTGCTTGCGTGTTTCAACCACATTGTCGTTCTTCCGTAATACAGAGTTCTGCACCCAATTAGGCAAATGTTCCTTCACTCTGGAGATCAAGCACCTCTCGGTTCTGCCTATGTAACTTTCATTGCAGTTACATGTAAATTGGTAGACACAATGTGAGGTGGCACCGATAGGCTGATCTCCTTTGATTGAAGGGACGGGCAGTTTCTGGGTCCGGGCTAATACACAGAGTTCCGCTGCGTTAAATGTTCGTTTAATCGAATTCACTAGTCTTTGAGTTGTTTGATGCATGCAATAATCACCTTTAAATGGCAGTTCTATACAAACCCTCTTTTTTCTTACTGTGGCCACCTGTTCAGAAGGTGGTTTCGGTTTACTGTGCCTTTCTATGAACCTTATTGGATACCCGTTAGATTGTAGTGTAGATGTGATCAAGTCTAATTCTTTCGCAAGACTATCCTGTGTACAGATTCGTCTTGCTCGTGTGAATAGTGTATTCACCAGTGCGCGTTTGTGATGGACCGGTGTGAAACTACTGAAGTTCAGGTATTGACCGGACCACGTGGATTTCCTATAGACGGCTCTTTTGATAGAGCCATCCTCCCGGCGACTAATGAGTATGTCTAGAAACGGCAAACAGTTGTCAGTCTCAAATTCACACGTTACTTTCAGGTTGGGATGACAACTATTGAAGCGCTGCACTAGGTTATCTATTGCCTGCTTAGACCGACTGAATACTAGTGTATCATCGACGTAACGTTTGTAATATGACAGACTCGCTATGTCTGTAGCTAACTCCTGCTCATTTCTTAACATGAAAAAGTCTGCCTGGATGGGCCCTAGTGGACTTCCCATGGCTACCCCGTCTATTTGGCGGTAGCACCGTCTGACTACTTATGGACAAAACTTTTAACCGGCATAAGACAGAAATTAGCATAGGTTGGTGCTCAAGAATGCATCTGAATTACAGATCATAATTCCCATTCTTTGATCGACGTTCCATGGCTGATTTGGTTATTGTTTAGGTTCATCGAACAAAGAGGTTTAACGAAATTCTCCACGTTACAATTTCGATATTACCACCATCCTAGCTACTTTTCGTCCTCATTGTCATGCTCCGTGTGTTCCGTTCAGTTAATTGGTCTGCACATGATGCCTGTGAGTCCTGTCGATTAATTTTTTCGCATAACTCATACCAAGCGAGTGTTTTTAGCACCTGTTCAATTAAAATTCAGATTAATTGGTTTTGTTCAGCAGGCTAGTCTACCGTCTTGTTTACTCCTCAACTTTGTACCGTTCTGCGGAGTCGGTGGTTTCATACTATGCTTGAATAATGTCATATAGATAACCAACGATTTACAGACCCACCTATGTTCTTCGAACATGTTGTCAATATCGATGCAAATCCTGTGCGAGTGACCTTTTTCAGCTTCCACTCAATTGTTCACAAAACCTTTCCCCCGCTAACAGGATTCTCCATCCGCATGCCTCTCTACTCGCCCAATCCGAGCACAGACTCACATTGCAAAACAGCATCAGTCTGCGTCTGTCGATCCCCAGTCTTATTATCAGTGTTTTCCTTCTGAGCAGCATTGTAAAACAACTGTGTGTGCTATTCGGCTTTCTGATCGCCCCAACCGGTTCGGAATGTCCTTCGTTTTTGTCCGACACATCTTTTATTTCATGCTTTAGAAGGATATCTTCTATTCAGGCCAATAATCCAAGTAAGTGATATATTGATGTATTATTTCTGTTTTTCGAACACATCTTTGGACCTGATCGTGTCCTTTCTTTTCGTTTAAGGTATGAACAGTTGTCTCGTGATTGGTACATATCGTCAGCAATTCCTGTTCTCCCCAGTTGTGTTACTCTTTTAACGTTTCATCAAGTCATATGTGTGACTGTTGGAGCTAGTGACGTGCGTTGCGCCCAATTCGTTAGTTTAGTGTTTAGAAGTTTCTTTTTAAACTTCTTTTTTTTGTGGCCCACAAGCATGGAAGATATCCGTTATGATCTCTGTACCACGGCAGTAAATTGTGAAAATCCCTACAGGGTGCTTATCGTATGACATTAGTTTGAAGGGTTTTATTGCCCCTACTGCGGACATTCACGGAATACGCGTAACTTCCCGTCTTTAATTTTTCATATCCATCAGACATGTTTGGCAATCTTATGCTTCCTCGTGCTCTACAGACGTTTCCGTGATATTTTTTTAGTTGTCGATGGTCTGTTTTGTGCCAGTTTCCCCGGTTTGATACGCGCTCGGTGCTTTAACAGTCAAGCTGTTCGGGTAGCCCAGCTCAGTGTTGAAACGGATTGCTCACTTTATCTCCACTGGCCTCAGGCTGGTGGCCTGGTTTTGCCCATATTACAACGTGCGTCGTCCACGATCACGGATAGACAACACAACGCCCAACAGAATTCGGAGTTTTCTCCCCGCAGTTCTGTCTTTCCCTTACTGGGAATTTCTTCCCAGTTTCCTAGTGAATATTCGAAAATGAAGGGTTAGTTGTACGCATCATGCATGTGTTATTTCTCTCCTTTCACTTTTTGCTGTCCTTAACTGTGATCTTACACATGTGATAAAGTTTCTACCATTTCTGTAGACCACCACCTTTGCGAATGTATTGATAACTTTTACTGTTCATTCTTGCTACACGTTGTTTTAGAATGACGTTGTAAAACCAGTGGGTATTGTTATTATTGCCATTATTATCAATGACAGCAGCACGATGCTAATTAGTACCAGTAACTTACTCTCAAGAAAGCATACAACAGTAATGTCAAGACAGATCCCGATAATAAAGTAGAGATTGACCCATACTTAAGAGTTGGTTATGTCTTTTACTGCGTACACGCGTTTGTTTTAACTTTACTCACCGCTCATATGCTGTACAAATACTGGTGAACAAGTTTCGATCTGATCGACTTACTCAAGACATTTTGTTCGGATGCCAATCTTGCTTAGTTATTGTCACGTTTGCTTCGAAAATCAAGGGGCAGCGAACTAAGGAAACTGTTGTGTCCGGCCGCTGCGGAAGTAACAGCTGTCCGTTTTTGAAAACTTCACTGATTGCCATACACAATCTGTTTAGAATGTTTGTTGTGGACAACTAAGCTGATTGGTACTTTTTTGTAGATAGCAGCAAGCATGACGATCCTGTGTTGGCCGGCTGGTAACATGCCCTCTTCAGCAAGTCTGAACTGTTGCCCAGAGGAAAATAATGATGCACATTCACCGCGAACATGACTGTATGGCTAGCATTTTCTTTCTCCTTATATGCTCACATTGCAACGAAGCCATTTATAAATTACTAGTGTACGAGGAATCCAAGATTTGATTCTCTTCTGCACGCCCCCAGTCAGTATGCCTTTTCGGTGAAACAACTAATGCTAACGAAGTTAGCCTGTTTGGCATTCATTATCGTCTAATCAAGCCACATATGAGAAACAACTATCACATGAGGATACTCTTTTGAACACAATGGAGCTAAGGTGACTGTGTACGAATGGCCTAGTGCTTATTGCAGTTAGTTTTAAAACGAACCGGACATGCAGGCGAGGCCTGTAAGTGGTCATCCGCGGATGGATTTACTGTGGTGGATGTACTTTTTGTTGTACTCTTCTTCTCACTGATCCCGGTAAATTTCTTTGCTGATAGCCACAGCTTTTTCTTACCCTGAACCGAGAGATCGCTTATACTGGTTCACTTAATGTCCATCTTTTATTTATGCTAAATCGTTGAATGTCTGCAAGGCACTTATCCGATGTTTAAGATGCTGAATTTTGTTCTCGCCTCTCATTCTGTTTCGCTTGCCAGCCCCAACCTTGTGTCACGCTGTCGTATCGGATTTCAACGTTTTGATAACCCCAAGACTGTTCGAATGGCTTAGTTCAGTCAGCTCGTCTTTACATTCTGCTCATCAGCTGACTACAGAACCGTGTCTGTCCAGACTCACTCACTCGCATTCTCGGTCCACTTCGCCTGAACGCAGTGTATCTCTCAGCCCCACAACGTTGCCGTATAAGTTGGCTGGAAGTGTTGGTAAGTGCTAAACGTATCCTATACTTTTTTAAAAACATTTTGTGTGTATGTACGCACTGTTGTTACTTTTTCGAGGAGCTCATTTTTTCCGTCGAAAATCGCCTTCCTCGAGAACACGATTTTATCCAATCAGAATTTGCAGAACTTCTCAGAGCCATCCAGAAGTAACCTTATTTTTTTTACCTGTCTTTATTCCGCTATGCCCATTAGTGGCTTAAGTGACCTTAGCTACTATCTTTAGTAAACATCTTTCCTTCTTCTGATTCCGGAATGTTCGTAACTCACCATGCATCATGTAAATACCCTGTGTTTCGCCCCCCTATCGCCTACTCTTAAGAGTGGAACAAGTTGGCTTTTTGCATTCGTCTTCTGAGTTGACTTGGGAATAGTTTACGGGGACACTGGCGCTAATCTCGGGAACAAGATTTCCCGTTTTCTTTATTGCATGGGGGAAAATTCGATTTCTCTCAAATACATTATCATTCCGTGGGGTTTATGACACTAACGTTACATTATTATCATTACAACCAACTCTGCCATGTCGTCTTTAAGTTGGTTCTGTTTATTGGTTCTTCTGACTAGACAAGGTTTTTTGAAAAACTCATAATCTGGTAAACTCTACTGGAATGCCTTGCGCACCATACTTGTCTGTTTATCTAACATCCGCACACAAGGCTTTTCGCTGGCTCCTTTCTTGCTGTTGTCTCCTGAATATACCGTTCTTTGATATCATCCCATACTGCACCAAAGTTCGTCGAGCGTAATCCCATTTGCTTACAAAGTTAGTGTACTTAGCGTTTTCGCGTAATCTAGTTTGATTGCTATCACCGTCGTTTCTTGTAAGCTCACTCCAACAGATAAAGGCTGAGACCCGTACCTGTACTGACCTCATTTCTATTTTCGATCATATAATTTGTATGTGTAATTTATTCCAATGTTGTTCGTCGGTATAGTTTCGTTTTAGCCGGATGCGTTCACATCCACCGTAGGACGATGTTCTCCGGCTTTCGATCCGCCTGAAAAGATGGTATTTTGAGATTGTGCAACATGGAAAGGTCTGCCTTCAAACTTCCGTTAGGATGGGACGTTCGCTGGATTGTTACTTTTCTCCCTCAGTACAAGCAGCATGTGATAAATTTGTTCGACCTGATGTTTTCTGTCCATTCCGATCACTGACGACTTCTTGTGAGTCAGTCTGATAGAATGTCTCCGCATTAATGTGGAAACAATTCTCAGTTACCTTGAGTTTACTGACAGTGTTGACACACTGTAACGCTGTGCAAGCTTCCCGATAAATTTTAGATACACTCATGTTGTTGATTGCTTCGATCCGTATTTTGTTCCCATAAAGAATTAAAGCAATACATTGGATGTTGCAGTGAAACCTGTTTAGCCGACTAACCGTACCAACCTCACGTCAGGTCCATACAAGTGACTTTTTTAATAGTTTGATTTCGATGAGAATTAAGGGTTTAGTTTCGACAGTCATGTAAGGAAAACATGCACAGTTTGAACAACGAGACATCACTAAGTCATTTCACCAAAAACTGTTTTACTAACTGATGTTGACCATTCTAAATGGTCTCATATCTGAACTGTTTCATCACCAGATTGGCTAATTCACCTTGTGAATCCACCAAGGCATTATTGACACAGGTTCTTGGGACTGAATTTCCATATGCTACAAACCAGTGCTAAGTAATTATGTATGCAACATCTTTTCACCATTTTCGTTTGGTCATATATATCATTGATTTTTTAACGAACTGGTGAGGGTGTTCTAGATAGATAGTACTAACATGTGTGCATATCGTTTGTCGTTGTTTTCTTCAGATTCTACTGTTAAGCAGCCTCTAACGCGATTTAGTTCTCCATCAGAGTTCAGTAAACAGTCTTACCCTCTCAGTGGTCATCAACCAAACAACTACGTTCCACAGTTCACTGTGAATGATGGCGGTCCCCAAAACGCACGTTTCTCTGCCCAAAGTTCTTACTGTACATCAAACCGATGGCTTTTTGATGAAAAACAGCAACGACCTTCAGTGATCTGGGATACTGAAACGTGGTGTTCTGTTCGACGTTTACTCAACGGTATCCACGGCTTATTCACTCAATTGAACGTACAGGTATAACAAGCGCTGCAGTTTGGTTGCTTTGATTCTTTCACCGCCAGTGATAACTCGGCCATCTTTTTTTATTAGGGACGCAATTCACTCCCAGTTGATCTTTACTCTTAGTCCACGCTGTAATCTACTGTGCTTCCCAAAAGCTGCGCTCGTTTGGTGTAATATGTTTAACAAGTACTGTTTGGTATTCTTCTCTGACACCACAATGGTGTTATGGCTGCAGGAATACGAATCCCACATACTCCTCGGCCGTAAACGCCTAATTGTAACAGGGCTAGCATACTTTAAACGTTCGTTCAAGTTTATAAAAGTGTCCACTTTTGTGTTACTTTTTCCCATTAAACCGACGCGGTTTATGATCGAATAGACACATTTGAATTAGTATCCTGAGCGCAACTGAAATTCGTCGTCGCACATGCTTTCTGGATGTATGTGTCATGAAACAATCACCTCACATTTTTCGGCCCTATCTGAGTTTGCATTCAATATGAGTTTCTTGTTCATTGTTTGCATGTATAATTCTCCAAACCGGTTAGTGTAAACGTTTGCCTTAACACATACTTTGACCCATGTTATTTTCGCTTCGAACAATCTGTTTTTGTACTATGCACCCGTTTTCAAAAACTAACATTTTCACATGCTTTCTATGCACATTTCAGCTTTTAGTTCTACCGTCCAAGGTGACTGTTGTCACCCAGAATCCCAGTCCAGGGTTTGTTTGTCAGATTTTCGACTTGTCCGAATGTAGCCCGTTATATTTGGCTAACGATTATCACGCACTTGAAGTCGTACTTCCGAAGTTGCAACTAGATAATCAGGTGCGCGATGTGCTTAATCTGGACACACGTTTAACGTTCACTCCTGTCGGTCTGAAGATTCCAAGTGTATCTTGGACACAAGCCACACGACAGTTGCCTATCTTACGATCGCCGTTGACTCCCAACATCAGCACCACCACTACTCCAGAAACAGTTGCCCCGTGGTTTTTGCGCGCACTGGATGCTTCGCTAAAACTGAATGGCTTAACGCTTTCTTCGGGTAGCCTACTAGCCACCTTGATCGAGACAGTTCAATCCTGTACGCATTCTATGTCGACCATCGACTGGTGCCTTCATGTGCAGTTGGTTTTCGACGAACCCGATCACCGGCGGGATGTTTTGTTTACACCAACGTTGGAGCAACTATTCCAAGCGGTTAATTCAATCGAATTTCTCGTTGCAGGGCTGCGACAGACTTTTTCTAGTGTATGTCAATATGTTCCTTTCTCTGCCTATAAGGATTATTTTCTGTTTGTTGTACTCCTATCCTTTGAATTTTTAGTTGTGGTCTAATGTTAACAGACCTTAGATTGTTGATCAGTTTTCATCAACTTTCATTATTGTAAGCTTTTAAATTCAGACATCTCCCCACATGTCCTCCAAGGCTAAATCTGAGCCGATTGTTGTTATGTTCCAAATTTTGACGGAAAAACACAAGTCTCTAACAGACGTTACTTCGGCTGAGATGTCCATGAAATACCGCGTGATAACTGTGCTTGGTAGACTGCTTTGTCGCAGACATTGAGTGATTGAAATCTGTCGGTTTGAGTGTTTGCTATAACTTCCACCGTACTGCGCGACAGATAATGTAACAGCGCATGTGCATGTGTAACATAGAAATAACTTAGTTTCAGTTACTGATGTTCACACTGGCTCATCCCTTGACTCGTTCTGCGCTATCGTTCTAACAATGTTTTAAGATACTTTGGCCCGTTCTGTTATTTTATTCTAGTGTTTTAGCTGTTCACTTCACTGCTCGTCTTCAGTTATGCTTTGACTCAACATCTAACAAAAACGGTTTTTCTCGCACAACTCGTGGTGCAGATCAATTGAGAAGATACCTGTATGCCCCGTCATGTTTCTGTTCTGTTGGATTAGGCCTGATTCGCTTCAAGTGATCAACGTAGATCGCATTGCGCTACGGCAATCCCCCGTCATATTTATCAGGTGGGAGGGGTAGTGAAATTCGAACCCATACCCATTTTCTTGCGTCGGAGATTATAAAGTGTTTGTATTTGTGTTCTTCTGACCCCATTCATCTGATAGATACACTGTGACGCAGGTTTTATAATGTAGTATATGCTCTGTTCATTGTATACAGTGGACCACTTTGTTCGAGTGCCTTCGAACTGATTTCGATGGACAACTGATGTCACGAGCGAAGATGACATTCAAACCTAATCCGTGTTCCTCATCAACGGCTTCCTCGTGCTATGAAATCCCAGCAAATAGAATATCTTTCAAACGTTATTCTGCGTCCCCTTGTGGTGGATATCCCGTTCCATCAATCACTGGAGTCAAACATCAAACTGAAGTCTTATCCCAGTCGCCATTGCTGATTATTACTACCAACGCACCACCAGTGAGATTTTGGATTCAGTGCTCCTTACCACGTGCCACAGGTTGCTTCATATTCTCATCTGGTTGTCCTGACGAACGGGCTGTCTTCCACTGGTTTATCAAGAAGGCTGTGCTCACGGTGGATCTGAAACAGGATTGTGTTTGGTTCGACGTCAGAATTGGTGCACTTTCTGCTGAACTTCGACGTACGAATGAGTAAGCTTGGAGTGTTTGATACCTCATCTTCAGAAGTTTGTTAATCTTTTTCCTTTCAGTTGTTCCACCGCGATATTTTCTTTCATCTAAGTTGTTGACGGATTCATTTTTCCTAATTAGGCGAACAGTTCACCCTTAGAATATGTATACATGCATATCAATTGTTGAAATGCTTGTGTGTTATTTTAGGCTGTGTGTGACTGGCGTGATAGTCCGTCAGAAAAACGTATTGTTAGTTTTCACTTATCGATTGATGGTAATAAGCCTGTTTGTATTACCCAATACGGTTAGTTTTACAATCGACTGATAATGTGCTGATGTACTCATAAGTGATCGCCACCTAATTGCAGGTAGGTGCATACAATGTCTGCTGCAGATCATCAATTCAGTCATTTACTTTACAAATTCTACGGTGAAATATAAGAACGCTATGCCACCCAGTTTGCGCTTTTTTATTCCGTAATATCCCGTACCACGTTAAGATCAGATAACGTGGATATACGGAACACATCCACATTTCATTTTTAGTTCCGAGTTTCAAGCCATTTTGCCTGTTGACTTCCATCTGCTCGCCTTGCCAGACTCGGCGACTTGTTATCAAGTTTCTGTCGTTTTCCCTCGTTTTCATGCATTAATCGGCATATTCACACATTCTGTAAATTGACATCATTGCTACCTGGTTTTTACCCACTGAAGATAGAAAGTGCCGCAGATGAACCTCTCGATGCAAATCCCGTCAAGTATCCCATGCTCACTTTGCTTGTTTTTATGATAGAATGCTTACTGGTTTCAGAGCTGCTTATCTGTTTTCAATTACAGACGAGTCATTCCTTTGTTGTCCCCACTGGAATCTTCTTTTCGAGCTTTTGATGATCATGATCTGAACACCAGTCAACCTCCCTCCAATGTTTCTCTGCCAACATTGAATTCCGGAACACCGAAACGTTCATCATCTCAGAGTCACTTTGCCGACGCAGATACGACTTCCGGTGCGTTTTGCATGTCTGAGTCCTCGTTTCTCACAGTAAGTGTGTTGCCAACCCTGTTTGGCAACACTGAACATCACTGCCACAGTCCTCTACACACAGAGGGGTCGTTGTATCCAACACATACTGTTTTCCATCTCGTTTGTCATCTCTCCTGCAAATCATCCACCGATGGACAAGCGGCTTCTATGTACGTTCCTTCACCCAACTTGCCGTCTGAAAGAGAGCCTGTCATCTCGAATTTATTGATTAGAGGACTTCTGCAACCACTTGATATGCTTATCTACCCAGCCTTAATTGATCAATTGATGAAGCTTTGCGGAACGATGAGTACCGGCTCACAGGATGCGTTTCGTCGTCCACCATCCTCTGTTACGCTAAGTCAGAAGAGCGGTTGCATTGATCGTTTAGTCCAACCGCACGTGTTGATCAAATCCTTCCGCGTGTTTTATCCTTTGTCGAGGGTACGTGGATCCTTTTTCATTTAGCGGTGTTATTTAATTTATTCTTGAACAAATTTGCGTACATTCACACGTTTTTGAGCATCCTGGTGGAGTCAGTTGACAAAAAGTTCGCATTACTTGAACATCATTCACAACTAGTCATACCTGTCGCATTCCCGTAGAATTTTCTGTTAGCCCCTTTTGAAATGACCTGACCGAATGCGACAGCTATCGTCTGTTGTGAATGACGTTCAGTTCCTATTGGCCAAAATCCCCTATCACTCACCGGTAGTGAAAATGGAGATTCAAGTTTGACGATGTGTTTGTCTGCTGAACCCTTTCACATGGACAAGAAGAAATCGTGCCAGCTTCACGCTTTTTAGTGATATTCACAATTGGCAGTTTTGTTGGACGTTAGACTTTCTTTGTGTTCGTACTTCTTCAACTGGTCTTAAAGTGAATTGCTGCTTCCTTCTGCTTCATCTGTACTACCCTCAGGCCCTTGCTTCGGTTTTCTAACGCTCCTTTACTTGTATCTGCTTTCACCTTTTGACCAGTTCATCCCAATTCAAACGCGTCCCAGCGTATCTTCATAGTTTGCTGCCAACTTACCTAGAGCTCTATCATTGTTATTGTGCTGTGAGGAAGATGACACGTAGAATCACACTGTTCTGTTGTTCACAGGCTTTATGTGGATAGTGCGCTACTCATACGGGTTCACATTTAGACAAAATGCTCTTGCTGGCCGCCTCCAGAAGGAAGCGCTGGACTCGAGTCTTGCTCTCGCTAAGGCACATAAGTAATTTAAAACAGTTGGTTCCCATGAACAGTTTGAACAATGCAATTAGAACACGAAAGCTGGTAGATGCAAGCATCTCGTATTGACTCATCAATACCAAAGTTACAATAAACTGGATGGTTTTTTTTATGGTAAACAACTAGAGGGATGGATAATCAATAGGCGGGTTTGGGTAAGTCATTAAGTCCAGGGAAGGGTCAAATTCACGAAGAGTTGTTTCCGAGCCCAGTGAGCTGGTCTGAGTCGACTGATTGCAACTACTTCAACAGACGATCAGAATCTCGGGTTAGAATGACGTAACAGGATTCTGAATGCACAAGATGGATCGATAGTGTGACCGGTGGTCAGGACGTGTCTACCGACTGAGGAAATGGGCTGTTTACGCGTTTCAGCAACATTACTATTCTCCGGTAGCACCGATTTCTGCACTCATTTAGGTAGATGTTCCTTCATTCTGGAGCTCAAGCATCTCTCGGTTCTGCCTATGTAACTTTCTCCGCAGTTACATGCAAGTTGGTAAACACAATGTGAAGTGGCACCGATAGGCTGATCTCCCTTGAATAAAGGCACTGGTAACTTTTGAGTCCGAGCGATTACACGGAGTTCAGCTGCATTCAACGTTCGCTCAGTTGAATTTCTCAATCGCTTTGTTGTTTGGCGCATGATATAATCACCCTTAAAAGGCAGTTCTGTGTAGACCCTCTTTTTCCCTACAGTGACCACCTCTCCGGGTGATACTTTTTGTCTACTGTGCTTATCAATGAATCTTCTGGGGGTAACCATTTGATTGTAGAACAGAAGTACTCAAATCTAGTTCTTCCGCAAGGCTGTCGTACGTACAGATTCGCCCTGCTCTTGTGAACAGAGTATTCACTAGTGTTCGTTCGAATCGGAGCGGTATGAGGCTGCTAAAGTTTAGGTGTTGAACTGACCATGTGAGTTTCCCATAAACAATTCTAACCGATCCATCTTCCCGACGACTTATTAGGATATCTACAAATAGCAGACAGTCGTTGACCCGAAATTCGTAAGTAACCTTCAGATTAGGGTGACAACCATTCAGATTTTTCACCATCATCTGTTTAAATTGACCGAAAATTAACGTGTCATTGACGTAACGCTTGTAATATGACAAGTTTTCTATCTCTACACAAGTAATTCACATTCTTACGTTGACAGGTAATTGACCTACACCGAATACCAATGTATTTTAAAACTGTGCTGTGCTGTGCTCAATTTGCCTGTGGACTGTGACTCAGGAAACACCGAAGTGGGCTTTGTGATCTTGTATTTGCGAGGCGATCGTGTTGATCACTCGTTTGACCTCTCATTGTGTAGTCCCGTCCTAACACATAAACTTTCACTTGCAATTTTTTGTGATCTCATACCCTGAGACCACAAACGTTACCGTTTATCTCTGGGTAGTGTGTTCCTGATGAAACTATGTGTGGCAGCAACCACACACTGTTCTATTATATACTGTGTGTTTACTCCGTTCGTTTTTGTGTATTCATTTCCCGCTGTCGAGAAATGTTGACAGCTAGTGTTGCGCTGTTCTCATAACGCATAGGTATCTCAATTTTCACCTACCTTTATTTCCAAAGGTTCTGCCCTGGTCGCGACAATCTGAACCGGACACTTTAGCGTTCTGTTGCGAATCAGTCGAACTGACACCTCTCATGGGAAACGAACTCGACCGCCCCATGGTTCCTTTCTCACACATCACATCTGATGATCCTACTTTGACTTCGGCTGCACTTCCAGCAGATTCATCGTGTCCCACACTTCAACTAACTGTGTTGATTCGGGGCTTGAGCTTTCGAGTCACGGAATTCGTCTCACTGCTGTTGCCTGAAGGATTTATTGTTGATCGTAGCACAGAGGACAGTTTCACACCTTTTAACAACTTGTCTTCAACGGTTTTGGCCGAACGGCAAAATCCGGCGCGATATTGGAATCAAGGCATCCTCCGGGCTAGCTGGTAATATGTTTGAGTATTTCTAGTATAATGTTGAATATGTGGCAAGCGCGTTCAAAAATCTACACACCGCATCTAGGTTTACCTCGGCAGGTATAAAGCCAAATTGTTCTGTTCGGTAAACATTTGGTTAACTTTTCAGTTTTTATACGTGTACAGTTTTGCTATCACCCTATTCGTATCTGGGTGCTGCCTATATTATAACACTATCGATACCTTTTCACACATGGTTGAGATAGCAGAAGATCACGAGTTCACCAGTCTGTTTAATAGGCAACTTCGTTATCATTGCTTGATTTCGGCTAGTCCAATCGATCAGTGACTCCTGTATTTTGAACGAAGGCATTTTGCTGCTGATATAAAATCTAAGGAAACGCCCCATTCAAATGTCCGTTTTGTAAGAGTTTATTTACAGCATATATCCCGTCCGTATCATGAGTTGTACTCTTGTCTAATGGGGTGGGACGTCTGTTGTATCGCGCACTATCCAATGCAGCTGCCGACGGCCGAAGAAAACCACTAGATGACCGAGCTATTGTACTGTTTTGTGATGTGAAAACCTGAGTCGCTTCATTGAACCACGCTGGTGGTTGTCGTCTGCGCGGTTGAGGAGTGCGCAACCGTGTACGCAGCTGTTTGGAAATGTTCTCAAATATGACAATATCACAGTCAGTGGCTAGCCTGTATTAAACAGATTGTTGGTTCTCCTTCGTGAATTTCTGTTATTTCAGGTTTTCTTCTCTAACCGTACACCGTTAAGCTGATCATTGCCAAATTTAGTGAAAACACGAGTCATAGTATCCGATAGTACTGAAAGTTGAATACGAGTACATTATGTGTACCACTGTCGGATTAGTAGTGGGGTTTCGAGTGGTATGCTCGTTTCGTTTTTTTCTCTAAATCATCACGAACACCAGCATGATGAAGCTGTGGAAGGGGTACATTAAGGGATTGGGAAGTTTTTGCAATAGAAAGATGAGACTATCAGCGTTAGTGTTAGACCCAAATTTTGTTCCATTTTTACCCGCCACCCTACTGTTCATCTGTATCATATGTACGTCTTGATTTGATTCCCTATATGAAGTTCTTTTAACCGCATACCTTTCACCTGCATATTCTTTCTATACAGGAACTGTTTACCTCACCCCGCTCCTGATTGGCCTATCATACAGACATTCAATGTAACTCTATCCTACGCGTCTGCTGTTCAGGATTCACAACTGGTAAATGATCCCTAAAAATGCAATGTTAAATTCGAATCATATTTTAATAGTCCGACTCTTTGACGAACATTTCCCGACTGTTCTCAGCTTTTCTCAAGTGGATTGTAATCATTCACTCATTTTCTGGTTCTCACTTCACCCCTGGCCACCATGGCTCTGCGGTCTTTGCTGATCATCCTATTTTCCCACGGAATTCAAGTTAATGAATAAGTACACATGTATGAAGGAAAACTAAACAAAAATGATGGAATTTGATGAATAAGGGTCAACACTCCTGCTCGTCATTAACAACGACTCACTCACTCAGATTTCTTTCCCATACTGCATCTGACTAATGCAATGTATGCGATTTTTACCAGTTGCTTAAGTGGCCGACTCCGTCTTTATAACTTCTTGGTGAACAGAGGAGACACCTCGTTTCTCCACACACGAAGCTTCGTTTGCAATATGGTACAATCCTTTTTTGTCACATAGGTGGGTCTAAATTACCAACATGTCGATTAACCAAATATGGAGGGATGCATACAAGTTGACTGTTGTTGTTTTGTCTCTTTCCTGGCCACACATCTAGTGCCGAGCTATCAGTGTGTTTTAGCGTTGATTTACACAGGAAACCTGAATAGCTGTACCCTAACAAATGTCCGACCCATCTGTCCTAGCCATATGGTAGGGGCTTACTAACTGGATATATTAGACCTACGTTGGACTCGTCTCCATCAGCTAGCTCCATGTCTTTTGGGTTGAATTATTGTGCTGTTGTGTTTTCTGCCTATTACCCCCTAATCCTTGACGCAAGTCACTTAATTCCAATGGACAACGTGCGTCGCAAGACGTTGCTACCCATGAAATGCGATCTCTCGAAACCTTTACAAAGGAATCGCGAGCCACGAGCTCAGCATATGCAAATGGAAGTAGCTACTGCTTCCAGAAAATCCCGGAACCTATGGTCCGAGCCACTGCCACCGACAAAATATTATGCGAAACAGATGGCTCAGTGATGTGTAAGTTACAATGGCACCTGGAACGCTAGGTGAGGACCTCTTCTCACGACTTAGCAAGCCGTATACGGTAACTGTTCTACATTGTGGGTTTAAACATGTTTCGTGACCTGTACTTATAGACACTTTCAAATGCGGAGATCCAAATGAGGCTCCAGCTTCCTATACACCACAAGACGTCCTTCTCGAACCAACTTATTTCAGTCCATTTGAAACTGGTGGCGTGACGATCGGTGGAACGCTAGGGCTGTTTCTTCCTCCCAAGAGGATCGATGGTCCACCAGTCGTGGATATTAACCGCCGAAGAATCAGTCCAATTCAGTTTTGCAACTGAGCTGCAGTTTTTTGTTCGGCCACCCAGGTTATTCGATAAGCATACAGGGCAGTATTGCGAGGACAAGACTGGATTTTATACAAGGCATGTTTGTTGCATTAACAAATTCTTTTGTCAGTTGATCAAATACTGCTACGATCAGCAGTACCTATTTTTTCTACTATCAGAGCAGCCTTCGATTGTATCGACAGAGCTTCTTCGTAGGATTACTTGTTGAAGGATGAGATACATTATAGTTGTCTCTTCTCTGAAGACACTGTATAGTCAAACCTCAGGTAGAATTAGAAGTTGTGTTAAGCTCTGACTAAACTCCACCATCTCCAACGAAGTTTACCAAGAATTTCTTGTCACCGTTTTCTTCTTCAACTTCCCAATCGCTAATGTCCTGCGCAACATCGTTAATGATTTCCAGTGGTGACGCAGTAGCGGGACAGATAGCTAATTCTGTGGTAGATTTCGTTTGCTGTCTCTTACATTGGTGGTGGTCCGCCTACTCTCTCACTCCGTTTACGTACCAACCCATCCGTCTAGCGTTACATCTACGGCGACGCGCTTGAGCTGACGATCCCAGACAATGTTGTTCTGTTCGCTGACTGCAAACTGCTCAACCGCTTGTCTCATGTCGTCCAATCTTCGACTGTTTCCAGTTCGGGTAATTGTGATCTCTCACAGCCGCACCCCGTCGCCAATCTGTTTGATCGATACTTTCATCCCACGACTTCGGTGGTTTCTATTCCTTTACGTCTATTATTCGCAGTGCGTCACGTGAGGTTGGTCACATGGACCGACCAATTGAAGAGTTCGGCTTGCGATGCGATTGCACACACGGTGGTGGATATCAGTCATCCGCATTTGTCGATTCATTTCAAATCATCGGGTGAATCTGGCCTTGTTGATCAGCTTGATTGTGGAATTGAAGACATGCAGGTTAGTAGTCCATCCTCAACAATCCTGAAGTTGCATTTCCTTTCCCGGTCACATGGTTACCCCATGCCTTACTCGCACAGAAATTTTGACTGTTAAAGTGTCTTACTTTTGTCCACATGTATTGAATCTGTATACGTTTCTTATACCATACATTACTCATTAATTTTCTATTGGTGATACGTGCCATCCAATTGCTACATTGTTCCACATCAGCAGCAGCTAATCCGCGGCCCCTTGTGTGCATTTCATTAAGAGTGAGAATAGTGGTCTCACACAATAGTATTAAGTGTGTTTGAACATCGCACAAATTATGTCTCATTTGCCAGTCATTGATCAGTTAGTTGATAGTATCTTCTGGACATACTGTTCATATCTCTCTTTTTGTTCTACGTTTGCTCGAAATTTGGTCTATGTTACAGTCAGCGGGTTAATATCAGCTGCCGATTAGCAACTTACGCATTTTATTTATGAGCCATACTTGGTTCTGACATTTATGTTGCCGTACGACCGTTTGCGGCTGGTGGAAGTCTCTTTTGCCTAGCATTCTTCGTCAATTCCTGCTTGATTAAGTCTTCTTCTGGAGTTTTTCAATTCAGTAAACCTAAATGCAAATTTCGAAATGTTCTTTACTTCGTATTTCTCATTCATCCCTCTCAATTAACCCCGATGCCACTTTGTGTCGGTTTTTATGTTCCGTCGCTTTCTTTTTAACTGGGGGATCTTTTTATTATTTCACTGTTAACTTCACGTTTGTCGTTGTTACACTTGCATTTTTAGTAACTCAAATATTTGTGTCTTCTATGGTATAATTCCACCACTCCAGAATATAACGTTCATCTTTTAACTGGGTATCGAAATTTCAACGAATTCTGCAGAGTTACAGCATGTCCTGTCATCGGAAAGTCATTTTCTGTTACCCGCAGCTAATGTTTGGTCACGTGCCATTTTTCTATCCACCTCCGGTGTCTATGGTGCTTAACAAGTCCTTGTAGTGTTAGACTATTTGTACATCGGTAAGTGGTATTTTTTTCAATGGTCCCGGTTCGAACTGAATGGAGGTTGATTGGCCATCCGTTTCGCTCTTGAAAAATCCAACTACGGATGTCAAGAACTACCCACCCCTTTACAATTGCGGTGTCTCCAAGGTTCTCTCTGGTTATCTTTCGTTTTCCTCAGTTTCGAGGTTCCCACTGCGAGTTGTTCGACTTTGCCTCTGAGGTGCTTCAGCTCAGTGTTATGCTTGTTTTCCATGGTCTTCACAACCACCATTAATGGCATAGTCCCTTTGCTCCTGTTAAGTGCACTATATCCACCTGATTGGTTGCCTGTGCCAATTGGACTTTCTGTCTTAGCGGTGGCGGCAGACTGCCGATGAACCAGTCAGTCAGCAGTTTTCCCTCGATGCTAACTTCGTTTGCAGAAGCGATGTGTGCAGCAGGATTTGTGGATTAATAGCCAACCCCAAGGGGGTTGCGCTTAACTAATCGAGTCTACTCCCGGCGGTCGGCCTGAATGTTGTCCAACTGCCAGGGCTTTCTTTGCGATGGCCCACTCTAGTTCCACAATGCCCTTTTGCGGCTGTTTCATAAAAACCTATACCCATCACTTTCTGTAGAGCCGATAGCCTTACATAATGAGCATTGACCATCTTAGCAACATCTACGAAATCTTTCGGGGCGTGTACAACGTTTCTATTATACAATGCTTACAGCCAGGACGCCTTTATCCTTGAGTTGATCACGGTTCCGTTTCTTATAACCGTGGGTTGCCGGATGCGGGGATTAGTCTGTAACAAAAACGGACATACTGTACAAAATTACTCTCCTGAAAGCATACATTTATTTGTAGATGTTTGGAATAGATTCTACTTTTTGTTTATCACACTATCCTGAAGCTGATAGCAAGAAACAGTTGTGGTGAGCCATACCCTCTAACACTTGCTCCAAACTCGTCATGCTCACTTCTGGTCGGTTGGATTAGTTCAGGTGGTCTATCAACGAACCTCTGATCGAAACCCAAACAGTATTTTTCACTCTCATTCATCTGTAACGCCAGCATGACACCAGTCTCTAATTACCAATAGAACTCTACAGTGTCTCAATGCAGACGGTCATTCGACTCGTCTTCTAGACTTAGCTTGTTCTCACGAAGGTTTTTGCTGTGCTTCTGTGACATTTCCACGGTTTTTTGGTGTGTTTTTGAAATGAGCAGTTTGATTCTACTTCACTGATCTATTGTTGTCAGGCGCATTTCCCAACTTCTCCCATCGCTTTATGCGATGTGCACACTACGTGCTTTCGCTGTCCAATCGGACGAATGATCGGTAGCTAATCAGATGACACTACTCAAATAACAACACTTCACATTTTGTAGTTATGGAACAAATATCATACAGACCAGTCGTATGATTTGGTAGACAGAGGATATTTGGTGTGCATTTTATCTTGTGCTGAGGATGTCAAGTTCATTGTGAACTGCTCTGAAAATGCGTGTTGGCTAGTCCATGTTTTCGTTTCGTCAACTGACTCTTGCAGTGGTGTGTGCAATGGACGAAAGAAGGCCACACCTTAGAACGATCATCTATAGATTCATTTCACTTTGATGGTAAACATTGTTATCTAGTTAAAATCAACTGATGCAGCCTGAGAGTTTTTTTGTTTTACCAGAAACATATCTCCGAGCAGCGGGCATGTAGATAAACTCATGCTTACTTCATTTTTCTCCTTACAAGCCGCTCCGTTTAATTTATGTTGAATGTTTGAGGTACGGATTAATAATTACTTTTCAATACATCGACGAGTATGTTTTCAGTTTGGTTGTTGTTTTGAATAGCCGGAACCTTCTAAATCTTAACTGAGGTATTCTTATGCACAGTTTATTGTACTGCCCGACAGCTGGTAACAAGAGCAGTGGTGAAAAGTCTTTCTTTTGAATATCAGATGTGAACCCGATTGCTCTTGTTTTGGACAACTGAAACCGACCACATTCTAACTAACATTTTTTTAATTTCATCGATCCCGTGCACACAATGAATGTCAGGAGTCACACCGTGACTCGATCTGTATATTTCCGAACGTATCGCCCAGTAAAACTGCTTATTACCAGCGCAATACATCGCATTTTCGATATCCTCGATCGTTGGGATCGCTGTCAGACTTCTTCTAGCCTTGTTAGAAATCTTGGTTCTCGTGATTTTCTACACCTATTCACTTCATAAACAATAATGTTACCGTTACTCAGCATCAGTTCACGTGAAGGAATATTCGTGCTTTTGTCCGTGTTGATACATTAACGGATCAAGTCTGATCACCTGACTCGATTCATCCGAAGATGTCGAACAAGATTACCGAAGAGATTGATCCACTTGCTCCTCATCGAACCACTCGGGTCATAGCCCGATTGGTTCTGACATTTTAGTTCATTCTGTTTATACATAAGCATTTTTGGGCGCCACCTTATGTGGTTCACCTTCCCTTGTGTCGTCAATAAGGTGTTTTTTCGAGTTCTCGTACATTATGCCCAATGAAATCAGTAATCATGAAGGTATCACGTTCGCACATTTTCAACACATTTAATTCTTATTTTAAATTTCACAGCAGGTGTTGTCTGATGTTTTATTTTGCAAACAGTATGCTTAATTATGCTATCGTTTCTTTTATTGGAGTATCCTCTTCCCTCTCTCAGTTTACTGACATCTCATATTTTCAGGTCGACATGCGTATAACGAAACTTGACACAGAAAACACACAGCGACACAGGCCGCTGAACTGGACACGGTTCACACCGGTAGCATTCCGACCGTGTCGATCACCGATCTCATTCTGTTGTCCTTCTTTTCCGCTTCGTTCCTTCATCCGTGAACCCATTCCATCATTCTCGACTGGCACTTCGGAAGTGCTTTTTGGCACCACTTTCGGTGATTCGGATCCTCACACCGGCGTTCCCAAGCCGTTGCTAACTATTCGAATGATGCGATCAGTGGACAACGCGGATACTATTCGCGGGCCTGGAATTCCAAATTTAACCCCTGATCAAGTGCGTCTGAAGGACCCTACATTTTGTATCTCTGTCTTTTTCGTGCTGATGACACTCACGTTAATTATGTTTCCTGGCCCGCATTGTAGGATCCAGAATCATGGCGACAGCGAAAGTTCCATGTGTACGTGAATGTTGGACGAGCAATTCAGTGTTCAATCAATCCTGATGTGGTCACAGCGTTTGGGACCTTAATTGATGCTGTTCTACCTGAAGATCAAGACAAGGAAGTTGTTAAACCTGTAGCTTTGAATGAGAATAATGGGTTGCAGTGGGTTCATTGGGTGCTCACTCGCTTCACTGTTGTATCCGGAAATCTCCCTTCTTTGAAGGTTTGTTGTTTATTATGGTGATTTACTCCCTTTGCATCTGACCTCTCAGAGTTTGTTGCATTTCGTTTAAATTTTACGCCATTTTTGTATTGAAATGTCTTGTTTCAACTGCGTGATAGGTATCAGTTAGGCTGTTTTCGATTGTTGCGTGTCATGTTGACCACCTGATCAGTTTAATCCCGTGACCGTGCACCTCCGGTCCGAATTTTGGTCCCATCCAACTAGATGAGGGCTGGTGGACACAGATTGGTACGTGTTTCGTGCAATCAGGAATCACAGCACCCAAAGTTAACAAGGGGCCTAACGGCAAATTAAATTTCGGAAGGCGATAAGAGGATAAGCGGCAGAACGACCAGTGCACCATTCAGAAAGGAGAAATATCTCCCTAGTCAGGATAATAATCAATTTTATTTGGTTTTAGTTAGTTTTAAGGATTTAGCTGCAATGCGCTCTTAGATGGCTGGTATGTTCCTCATTACACACGACTCTAAACTAATCACCTTTGTTACCACTAATCTAATTTGATCCTGACCTGAATTTTCGTCTACTCGAATGTGGAGTGAATGGTGCTTGCTTAGGATAGAGACCATTGCAGGCCATTGTGTAATATCGTCATCCATTGTGTTTTGGCTGTGTTGTACACCACCCACTCTCCCATCCGTACTTGAGTGGTTGTCCACCACTTTTCGTCACAATCGTGTAAGCTGGAGTAATGTTGTTCTCCCCAAGGGTGAACCTTTCGAATTTCATGACCTACTGTCGGATTAAGCCTTTGTGCTCCTCAGTTAAAATGTTCAACACTAGTTTATGCGGCAATGTGCAAAGTGGGACACCGGTGGTATTGTACAGTCGTAAATCAGATATGCATTGTATCTGCTGACTAAGTCTATGCCTTGGAATTTCGTTGGAGGCAACATGTGTTGATCTCGCTGAATTCTCTTCTGACCGTTTGATCTCAACTTGCTGATTTCGTGTTTGTTCAACCCCAAATCACCATTCTTGTTGAACTTTGTTGTGATCGTTTAGGCGTAAGTAATAATTCTTAAATTCTAGATTTTGAACTTCAAAATTCCATTCTTTCCCTGTTTTACATACCAACCCAAAAATTTGAATGACTGCTTTTTGTCTGGTCGAGATAACCGCTGTTTTGTTGGTTAACTGGTTTCCTCTGCACTGCCTAATTAATGGCGATTATTTCATTTATCATTTGTTTGTTTTATTGCATCATACGAGCAAGGTAAAACCTAATACAAGAGTAGCCACGGTGTCACACAACTGCCGAAAAGGTGGTAAGTACTGGAGAAATAGTTAATAATTCACACAGGCGCTGCTGGACAACATTCTGATCATATATGTCTATGTTTCTAGTCATGTCTGCCCAGAATCTTTTGGTTCCCACTCGGGGATGCATGTTTAGTTTACGACGGCAAGTCTCAACACCACTCGTTCCATGACCATGTACCAAATATATGTCTCGCTGCTGCACTGCCTTATCTAGCCAGTCCCGGCTTCCTTAACTAAGGTTCAGCCTATCAAACTGCGTGGTAACTTAAGTAGCACATCTCTGATCAAACGATATTATTTATCTTTTTCCGTTTGCTGGCAAACAACTCCATTTTTGGAGGCTCCAAAAACCCTTCTGATGTCCAAAACCAGCGCTCGATTCTTATTGACGTGGCACACTCCTTAGGTCTATCTATTTCTGCTTGCCTCACACCAACTTCGTCTCGCTGCAGTTCTAATAAATTGCTTGTCTCGAACGTACAACTTTTCTCATCCAAAGGCCCTTTTTCGATCTGAGTCGTTCGGATTACTACTACTTTAATGGCCATGTTCGACGTTTATTCAGCACCACACATTCTTGCCTGCTCGTTTTGCAGAGCCATTCTGATACGACGGGATTACAATTAGGGTTCTTGCGTTCCGATTATTCGTATCGTTTGCGATATCGTTGCGTTTCATTCGTGATCGTGATACTGCTCGCGGTCTTCCTGTCCGTTCTTGCCTTCCTCTCTTCAGGGGGTCGTAACAGTTCTCTGTTCCGTTCTTCACTTATTTCAGTTCTTTAGTGGCATATCAAACCATTTATATTCACCAGCTGAAGAGGCCGACCCGAGTTTTCACCCTAATGACTATCACCTATGGACTGCGCTGATTGTAACAATAACTTCGAGTTTCTTTGACTGTTCGATTGCAGCCAGCTACCTCTGTTGACCTAATGGTCTCAACAACTTACGCTTTGCTAATGTTTCTACGTTTTCCATATCCTTTTTAGATTTCACTCTCTACTTCGTGTTCGGGCAAGTTGGATAGCACCGCGGCGGCCTGTCTTCAATGTGATATTCAAAGGACAAACTTTTGTGTGTACTCTGACGACCTAGATGATCGACTTTCATTCAGTCGAATCAAATTTCAGCTTTATTATCAGGGCATTGGCATTTTTGTTTATCCACTATTTTCCCCTCCCTTGGAACGAGGCACCACATCATCCGTAGTTTTGATGGCTGCTTACGGTGCCAATCAGTGTGTTTCCCTTTTGTGGCCCCATACAAGCCTGTCATGTTTGGGTACTGCTCGAATTGCCACCTGTCCTCACATCGGAACCGCTGGTCAAGCTTACCGATTTCCTGTCGATGTTGAGTTGATGTTTCGCTTGGATGATGGATGTCAAATAGATGTTCCCGTTCACGGCCCAGCATTTCATGCACTCCGATCTCTAATTTCCGTCTACTCCCCACTTCCTCGTGTTTGGGCGCCATCGGCAGAATCTGTCGGAATCGCCTTTTGCGACCAGTGTGCTGCTGAGCAACCGATCCTGTTCAAAGATGACTTGCGAGATAAGACTTTCGCTCTACCGTCAATTTTCGAAGGAAGAATCAGTGAGTCTACACAATTGGCTACCGACCAGGTTCCGTCTCACATGCATCCCTGTTGGCCGTGGGCTGCAAGTGAAACCTGTTTGAACCAGTTGCCTCTTTCTGAACATCCCTGGCCATGTTCAAACGGGATCGTATTTTGCGACAATCTAAGAGGTATGTATCACTACTATTCCTTGAGCGGTCAAGTCACTTCCACCCCTATCCACGACCAAGCGCATGTCGACTGTCACTGGATTGGAATGACCTGGATGTATGCGGAACCAAGAACGCCGGTTCGTGTTCGAATACTCCCAGCACCGTTTGGCTTTATCGAGCGTTATTCAGAACTTTCCTATCCTCACGGACTGGAGGTGGGTTCTGTTATTGTGGTGTTTTCCCTCGAGGTATCGTACTCTCTGTATCCATTACTGTGCTTATCCTCCGATAGTAAATTTAACTTCTCGCATTTGTCTAGCTTTCTGGTTATTTTTGGATAATTTAGAGAAATGGTCGCTAGGTAGTTGAAACATCTTGACAATGTGTGTCTCTTCCCGTATGAAACGGTGACAAAACAAAAAAGATTGCGACAGTTGGAACCGAACGTGCAAAACTCAAGTTGATGTCTGTCTCTTTTGTATTGTAAGCGGAATTATTAGATTTTAGTCTTCCCTTTTGTTACAGTGTATCAGTGGTGCACATCTCGGTTCACAGGCTAATTCCTACTTGTCTTGAAGTTCTCCGTTTCGGCCAGTTTAATGCTGGTGTCTGAGGTTCTGACAGACATCTCAAGTTGTCGTCAAGTTGTTGTCACGATTAACTGCTTCGTATAACGAACTTCATTGAGTTCAGTAAAATATCTTGACCGCAAAAATTGTTTTCGGACTTTGAATTCCGGTTTCTCTGGTTGTTTTGCATGTGCATACATCAAAATGCTCTTCAGCTTGGATATACCAGTTAGACAAATTATAAACTGTCATACTTGTTACGTGAATAGGGGGCGGTTTTAGACTTTGACCTTCCTACACCTTTTCACGTATTTTTGTTTACTAGTCACACTTCAACTTTAAGTGTGACAAATACGTAGAAAGCCGATGTGTTCAACTATTTGGAAACCCTAGTACAAGGCTGTCCAACTTGTCACCTCTGTGGTTCCAGCTGTTTTTACTATTATTAACACCGCTCATTTCATTCATGTATTTGTGTTTCAGCTTCCCTGCCGATTACAGTATTGGGATTGTTCAGCTGGAAAAAATGGCACATTCTTGACCTATGCTACATTCGGACTTCAAGACAGCAAAGTTTTGGACCTACTTCTTCTTCAAAGAAGACAATTCGGGTCTACTTTTATGACAAACTCTGAAATGGTAGGCTCATCACTCAATACGGACATGTATCGTCGTCTCCAGTCCACCTTAGATGATGCTGTTCTCAGAAACGTAATGCCATCATCATCTGTGAGTGATTATCACTCTCGCGTTTCCCGCGGTTCTTCGGCCTTGGCTGGTACCAAGGTGAGCGCAAAAATATGGCGAATTTTAGTGGACTTAAGAGCCAGACCGGTTTCGTTGGCCAACTCCAAGTAAGAAATCATATCTCTCCATGCGTGCATTTCAATTTCACTTGTTTTATGTTCACAACCGGAAGTCAATGAACCTGAGTTTAGTGAACAGTACACTGAGTGCTGGTGGGTGTTCCGTGATTTGACTGGTTTCAGTTGAACATACTTCTGCAACCCGTCGTCGCGTGCTAGCTTTGTACTGTAATGAACTATACTGTTGATTTTTTGGATCACAAGGCGTTTATTCATAAGCGGTTTATCCAGTCAGTTGTTAGTTAATTTCCACCCAAAACCGTTGAATTACGTTTGAGTCAACCGGGACTGTAAGCTATAACTGTCCACTTGTTGCCGTCTTTGCAACGAAATTACCGTGAGATGTTACGCAGTTATGATTGTGTAATTTTAAAAACTACTCTTTGGAACATTATAATACCGTCTAGATTCTTCGCTAAAGTCTTAGTGCTATCACCTCTTTGATTGATTCCGCTTCCTCGTCGTGAGTTTGATAAGCAGTGTACGCTTCCATTCAACCAATTTCCTGGCTCATCGTTTTGTGCAGGAGAGGAAGAGAGCACAAGCTTGTATGTTCTTGTTTCTGTGTTGGTCGGATGGCGAAATTCGCAGAACTTTTTATAGATGTGAAGAAAATGCTTGCGTACACCAAACTAATTCACTCCAAGCACATACAGACAGTCAACAACTGATGTAACGCGCCCTTTTCACGTGAAACGTTCTGTCCCGGCTTGGATGCTATACTCGGACCCTTGCTGTATGGCTTCACCCAATATACAAGCGAGGAGTCAGGAAGAACACGACTGCGTAGAAAACACGCTGTAATGCTGACCACCAGTTTGACAAATAAGAGAAATGCATGTGAATATATATCATGAGTTAGTCGCAGGATGTAGCCAACTACAAGTCGAACCAATGTCCAGTGGCTTAGGCCACTTCAAGATTAGATGGCCCAGTATGGCCATTTCCCTAGGTGTTGCACTCTGATTGGTTCATCAGGCTAGCACGATACCCACAGCCACCTTCACGCTCCATCCTGGTTGGTTCAACTGGAAAACTGCACGCTAGTGTTTGGTTGATGAACGATTTCGTCAGCCGTTACCAATGCCCTGATTGGTTTGTTATGATGCACGATTTCGTCAGCCGCCACCGATGTCCTGATTAGGTTATTTTGATAATGTGGTCTCCTAACAACAAAAGTTCTTCCGTTAGGTAACCAGTTGTGTGCCACCTGTTCTACTTTAAACTTGAGCTGGTTGTGGTACATGCAGAATTGTCACAGAGCTGTTGAGGCCAGATAGCACTGCTTGTCAATCCGTCGAGTCTGTTCAGTAATAAGCGTTGTGCACCCTAAGTAGTGAATGTTTAACTGGGTTCATGATGTAACTGGCGCACCTTTGCATAGTACATGACCTTTGTAGGATTCTGCAATATTTCGACTTGTTATCTGGTTGACGTTTTCAACGAGTGGACTACTTTGCCCAACAGTTTAATGGTGCCTATGCATAGTATATAGCTTAATAAGAACTACTCTGACCACTAATCGTACGGTTGTCAGCTCCGGTCACGGTGGCCTTGTTTGCTTCTGTTTAAGTTCGGGAAGTAGAACGATATTTAGTTTAATTATCACTCTGCATGCAGTATTGCAACGAACATCCTCGTTTGGATGTGTGGAAATGTGCTTTTACCTCGGGATACTTTCCTAACTATCTAATTTACACTGTTCTTGCTATTTTTTTTCTCTTGTATGAGTGATCCTCCTGGTTCGACGGACATGTCTGATCCGGAAGCCATTCAATCTCACCCCGTTGCCTTGGTTCACATTTCACCGCTGATGCTTGCTGGTTGTGTGGAATTGGACTCGGTGCAAAATCGTTCGGTTACACCTAATCAGTCCATGTTCTGCCGTATTCTTTGTCCCTCGCTGCATATTGGGCTTCTGCAACAACAAGAGCCACAGGTATAGCGATTGAAGTTCTCCGACGTTTGTCATTCTTGAATGCTGTTTCTACTAGGTAACTTGTTTTAACTTAACAATGTTTGGTATGATCTCACGCGTTCGGTCCTCTGTTCAGATCAGTTACCTGTCTCATAAGTAGGACATTTGAACTTATAAGTGTATGTTGAACATCTCACATTCGTTTTCAGATTTTGTGTCCAGTTAAACTTATTTGTTCCTATTTTGAGGAGATGCTCCAGACTAGAATTACTATGGTTCGTCAGTAGGTTATGTAGTTGCCAGTCATTCGTGCTCTCAAGGCGATTGCCTTGCTCGGTTCCGTTGAGTTCACTTTAAGCATGACCAAGTCATCGTGATCATGTATTCAGCCGCGGGGATGCTTCGATTGTCCGATCGTCTCAAGCGAAGATACAAAAACGAAGTCCACGATCAAACTTGAATAACCATTGAATGCGGTCAATCAAACCCATTGGTTACATCAATGCTTACTTACTTATGTTTGGTTGGCAATATGTTTCCGTGTGCTAGCGTGGTTATGGTCACGTCGAGATAAAAGTATTGACTCGTATCCCCTGTGTTCGCTAGTTTAGTGTGTGTACCTTAACCTCTGTGTTGAATAGGTCGACCAACACCCCAGCGGACTGGAATTAGCGCGTGCAGTATTCAAAGGTCTTTCGCTGACACACAAGCGCTCGCTAAGTTTTTTTTCGTCCGGGGCAGTTCGCAATCTGTTGGAATTCGAACAGTGTACCGTTTGCACAGCCAACCCGAATTGGGCTTGCCTGCAGTCATTGTGGCGGCTGCACAAGTTTTCCATCCACGTGACCCAGCCGTCGGGACTGGTCCGTTCCCATTTGGTCGACATGCAACTCCGATTGGGCGTTGATCGGCTTGTTGCTCTATGCCATTTGACGCGCACTCTTAGTAATGCATGTGCCATCTGGATGAATCAGAACTTAGACGAACGTTCGGGCTGTACCGAAGAGGATGTTCTCCCACATAATGACCAAGATAATTTGGATTTGCGTTGGATGGTGGTTAATTGTTCTGATCAGGTAAGTAATGTAATCGTTCAGTTGACTTTCTGTTCTAGTAACATTTGTCCTTCTAGCTGGTTCAATTCTCCTGCTCCGACTTATGTCGTCCGATTGAGTGTGGGTTAGCAGATTGGTGAATGAAGTTCTCCCATTTTTTAACCGGTGGCTCGGTTTCACGCTGTTTTCGCTTGGCTGTTTCATTTTGACAAACAGTAGAGCTGAACTAGTGTTGTGAACCGAGAAGGCGGATGGCAAAAAAGTTGTTTATTTGGGGAAACCAACACGACTTGTGCGTCTCAACGGGACTACGAATAGAAACACTCATTCGCATACCACACTCATCTGAGGATGCTCCAGTCGCATTGGACACCATGTCTCAATTCCGTCATGTGGCGACAGCCATTCCACGTGATGCTCCCTCCAATGATCCTTCCCGTATTTCTACCGTATTCGTCCCGCGATCATTTGTGGTAGTATGGTGCGACCGTCTATCCTTACTACACTAGTACAACGTAGAGTTTGATTGGTATTGTTTTGTGCTGTGCAACCTCATAGGATTCAAAAAAACTCTACGGAAGTAACTGTTCACTATCGCTGCACTGGTCGGTGTATGGATTCCCATTGCGGTCTTCACAGTTCGAAGAATATGTTATGCTCTCGCCAGCAGTGACCTACTACTATGTTTATTCCTATGTAGCATATTTTTAGGTCCGTACCCCATGGTAATCACCGTAGGTTACGGATTTACTTGGACACTGCTATCTGCCTATTTTTAACTATACTGATTGTTCACGCCTACTAACCCTACTTCTTAACCACAGTTTCAAACATTTCAAGCGTCAGCCCATTTCGACCGCAGTGATCATTCTTTCAATGACTTTGAACATAATGTTGACCTACGTTCAGAAATCTGTTTTTCACGCTATTCGAACATTTCATTCGATGGGGAAAAGGGTGACTAGAAAGTTCCACGTCATTCTTCATGTTTCATTTTTGTCGCAGATCGTCATCTCTAGAATCCGATTTACTTGTTTGATTATTCTTACTGTGTCCGTCATCAATGCTGAGTGATTTTCTTCGCACATTTGCACATAAATGACCTGCTTGTAGCTTATCTAAGATGGTGCCTTATGCCGTCTCAGGGGTATCTACAGCTATCCCTTCTAGATGAGCAACTGGTGGTCTTTTTCGCCGGATGATCTCTGTTTAGGAGGAGGTAGACAACCGAGACTATACATCGCAATTGTGGTTGGAATGCGTTCAGGTTGCACAGTAAAGTGACTTATTTTGAGTGGCCACCTAGACCACCTGATAGAAACCTTCAGCTCTCTTTCCTTGAAGTTGACTGAAATGAAAAAAGTCCCTTTGTAAGTGAAACCAGTGACAATAATTGACATTCTTCATTAATTCGGAGTGCTGCAAAGTTACCGCGAGTTTGCCGTTAACACTTCGATACTTTTGTTTGGAGCGAGTGTGTCTTTGCACTTAAAATTATAAACAACATTTTGAACTATTTCTTTTTATTGTGTTTGCTGAATGTGTTTACTTCTCGGTTGTCATCCTATAAAGCATAACACAGTGATCTGTCGATTTAAAAACTTCATTGCATGCTCCATAAATGTTCAACGCCAGAAAACCGTCAATTTTGCACACACACTGTGAAAACTGTAATCAAAACAGCTCAGATTTGAACCAGAGGAAAGTAGCTGAAGAATTCGGGGGATGGAATATGAGCACATGGGTGTTCTAACGCTGAATACACTGGGTATGCTCAAAGCTTTCAAAAACGACGAAATTTACTCTACCATACTTTCGAGAAACCTAACTACATGAGTATCCAAGGTCTGGGACATCATAGTAAATATATTTCGGGGGTATAAACACATTGGGTGTTCAGTATGTTACTGGTTATTTCGTTCACAATGAAACATTTGTTTCCGACAAGAACTTCAGACTTTGAACGGTGTATTTGCGGTAATTTCACAGTATTCCGCAGTAACAGATATTCTCAATTGCTGCTAGTTCTTCCGTTTATAAGCTCATGTCGTAACTTTCAAGTAGCCCTCATAAAGTGAATGTGAGGGATTTATAGCGGGTGGTCCCGGTGATCCGCTCTAAGGACTACCTGTACCGATCAGCTGTGACCCACCCTCAACGAATTGCTGTCTCGCGTGTTTTTTTCTAAACACCCCCATCTTCTTCACTGTTTTCTTTCCTCAGGTTGTTTTTATCGAGCAACTTTGCGTTTCGAGCTGTACACCGTCAAGTGCGGTTGATCGTTCTGCTTTAACCATTCAGTTGAACGAACTTTTTCGGTTAACCGTTTCCCCCGGACAATGTAAACCCTGGCGTCCGCTGTTATATCCAGGATTTATTTCCAACCAAAAGCTCTTAACATGCATACGAATGCGATTCGGTGTCTCTCAAGTTCAGGTGAGCTTTTGTCCACTTCACTCACTCACTCTGTATGTTCCTGGCAAAAATGCAGTAGTGTCAAGGTTTCAACCAAGTGTAACTCACATTATCACTGAGAAATGGTGATTACCCAAACGCGTCGGTCGCCTGTTACCACCGTTTTTCACCAGCTTTCCATCTGCTCACGGTCATTCTGTCTCCGTAATAGTTTAATCTAATATCGCCCGGTCGTATATCCGTTTTGTTGTCAGCTGTGCCCAGTTTTAAGTCAAATTCCTTTTTCCTAATCGGCAGCTCTTTTCGTGAGTTGACCGTCGTGCGACTTTGTCGATGGAACGCTCAGCACTTGGGAACTGATTCAAGTTGACCTATATTTATGCTTGTATAATTGGCAGTTTCGTTGTGAGTAGCATATTACTCACAGGTAGCATATTACTCACAATCGACAATCAGGAACAAAAGAGCAAGCCCCGAACGCGACGGACAAGAAGAGACTATCGGAACAGTGTATACGTGCTGTGTGAAAACTTTCACCAAGGCGAATGAAAACGTTCTGTCACCCAATGGATGTGAGTGCATGTGTGCCGTGCAAATGAGTGCGCGCGTTTGTGGTTTAATTTTTGACATGACCTGTACGGGAGTTTACGCAATAAACGAACTCGCAGGTCAAGCGTCTTTCGCGGACACAACATGCCAACCTGTTTTTTTCATTTGCTCTTTCGTTTATGAGGTTCTCATCGACACTTGGGCTCTGTGTTACTCAAGACTTATTCATTGGACAGCTCGATTCACAATAACCGAATTCGAATTATCTATTTTGTATAGGGGTAATGCGTATCTATTTCCATTTATTTTTAAGTGATAGATGGTTTTGGTTAGTGTGACTTGGTCGCAGCTGTCGCATTTCCATAGTCTTCAACGTCGACAAGTATGTACAATACTGATTTGCTTTAACAGGAGTGAAACTGTCATGGTTGTCTGTTTCCTCACTAAAATTAGCAAGCGCTTTTTTTCTCTGCCGACTGACTACTTTAATGCTAAACGTTTATACCGTCCTCTTAAATGTCGTCCTACTCAACTTCATTTTTTGTCAAAGTGATACTCCCGTCCTTATTTTTAGTGCAATTTCCCCGGTATTCACTGGTCTGAACCTGTCGAGACTGTTTGGCCGCCCTATCGATCCGATTCACAACTGAACTCTACAATTGCATTTGCCCTGACGATTGTTTGGAAGGAAGATACCGTGACTGATCGAATATATCCAAGTCTTTCAGTTATTTTTGAGTTGCCTTATCCAAGCGGAGCACCGGGAAAGGTAGGTTAGTTGTGTGTTCCCAAATACACAAACTCTTTCTTGGAAGGACGAAGCGGTGATCCTGTACTTTGGATGAATACGTGTATATAGTTTACAATATTTTACGTATTGTTCCGTCTGACATTATCAACTATAGTTTTTTGTGTGCTAAACGCAAGTGGCGTAAGTCTGTTGTGATTGACCAGTAAAAGAGCGAGGTACATTGGTCACAGCCCTCGAAAAGCTAAGTGATCGAGATGGATTTTTGTGTACTTACGACTTTGGATTAGTTAATCATTCCGCTAATGTTCCCACCGTTGCACGACAGCCCTTGGACCGCTCTCCGTTGATTCGCCAGTGCTTTGAAAATTTTGCACGACTCGCTCGGTTTAACTATGTGATTCATGTCTGGTTGGTCCGTGATGGTTGCGCGTATTTTCCTCATTCTCGTTTCAGTTTCTAATCATGTTGGAAGATGCTGGTTCATCTGTTTGTGAGATTGGCGGTCCGTACTGCGAATGTACTCCGTTGCCCAACACCAAGCAAGCGAGACATGATAGTACATTGGGTATTGATAGGCGATTTGCGCTTCTCAGTGGTCAGGCTGTCAATGGGGTTTGCACCGACGTTGTTGAAAACTGTTGGGAAATCATATCGCTGTTGCCAAGGTGTATTGTGCAAAATAGTGCTCAGACCATCATTCATTCATGATTCCTTCAGAACTTACATTTTTCAGAACTACTCATATTAATAAACACGTATAATGCAATTTCATCATCATCATAGACAGCAACATATCAGTGGTTCACACTGATGCTTAACTGCCACACAACCACGAAGAAACAAAAAGGTGACCCTTTATAGAAAGAAGGAATAAAAAAGAAGGAGACGAGAAGGGACCTAATTACTAAAAAAATACAACTACCTCCGCATTCATACATTCAAACTCAAGGTGCCTGCACCTTGCAAACAAACACCCCAGCTGTGAGTGAAAATAAGGTGCTATCAACAGAACAGCTTTCTTACGGCTATCACTGCCCCGCGTCATTAAATATACTCACTTCACAGACAATTCAGTCAAACAACGACATCATTCACGCTACTGGGCTCGGCTTGCCACCATCTCACCTATCGTCTCATACCATCGACTCTGTGCGTCATGAGGGCCCCAGCCCGGGAGATGAATCCCATCTACAGTGGCGAAACCCTTCGTGAACGGTTTCGTTTGCCTACTCCCAATCACTACCTGTGCACATTGCGCCAATCGGCCGCAACGTCGGCAAAGACTACTCGGTGTGGCAGACGACTAGCTGGCATCCTGAATATATGACCTAACTATCTAAGTCGATAAAAATGTGGGAACTGAACGAAAGAACCCGTTTGACGATCAGTGCCAACCACCCGCCTCATAACCTCTTCGGTGCTTAATCGCTGGTACCGTCCGATACAAGCGATTGAACGCAGACATCAGCAGTTGAATACCAGTAGATGGTTTACGTCTTCTACTCTCCAAGTCTACCAAGTAGAGTGGTACATTACAAGTTTGTGGCGGCAACACAGTAGAAGCAAGAGGCCAGCTAGTTCGACCCTCAAAGTGTTCCGCCCACCGGTGTTACCTTCTGGACTTATTATAGATGAGTGTGCCACCTGTTTTGCTTATAACCTCACCGACAGAAGGTTGTCTGAGACCAGTGGCACGGATAAGCTTGAATAGTCTGTCGGTGTTCCCTGAGGCAGAGGTGGTTTCCATTTCCTTGATTCTCTCTATTGGCCAAGCCTCACAATCGGTGACTACGCTACGTTTCAGTTTCCTACAGTTGTCTCTTGTAGATTTGTTATGTGGACTGGCAGGAGGACTGTTCCGTCTGGCTTGTAACAACTCCAGAGATTTCTCCGAGATCCACTGCCTGTTCAACCCATGTGCCCTCGTGCCACATGCTACAATAGCTGCTTTCCGAATGGTCTGTGAGACCTCGGTCCGGCAAGTGATTATAAGATCTTTGGAATGTTGGCTGCTAAACCTGATTTCCAAGTTGGTTTGGTACCTTTGCTTTACCGATGGTAAAGTCAGTTTCTCTATGGCCCGTGGTTGCCTACCAAAATAGAGCTCAGTTGATTAGGACAGTTGATAATGGGTCATGACTAGCATGTTTTCACCTATCCACCCTGCTGTATGCAGCGGGTTATATTGCGAGACGGCCGGTGCATATGGCATAACTGGTGTTGTGGTTATTGATGGTTGTATGGATGCTGAGATACTACAAAAACACCAAGATCTAGGCAGGAGAACGACTAGAGTTCTCGACCAAAGCCTTTGACTCAAAAGCCTGTATCGCAAGGCAGTGGGTGGTTTACAGTGTGCCAAACCTTCTAGTTTTTCCGGAAAAGGATGTTAATTTTTTTCTTATCCCCAACCTAGATGACTAGGAGACTGTAGGTTGTCAGATCTCTACCCATTGGCCTACCTGGAGTGAGTGTCTCTGTCGATTTGGTGGCCCCACCTGCCGGTTTATCCCATTAGGTAATCGAGATGCGCAAGCTGTCACATCGCACCAATATCCAATCTCGCTGTGAAGTTGTGATAGCACTTACTGTGTTTCCTACCCGCATTCTCACGTTTACTCACCTCTTCGGTCAGTTATATACAAACTGATGACAGTCTACAAAACGTTCATTCAACTTCTTCAATGCTGTCCGAAATGCAATCAGATTTAGGCTTAATCAATGTAGGTATCTCATATCACCGTATCCAAACTAAGAACACATTTTCGCTAACACTTAAACGTACGTTTCTCAGGGTTAGATGTAGAAATCTGTTTTCTTTCTTGCTGAATTTTGTTTGTTTAGGCAAACGAAGTGTTTGTCTGTACTTTGCTATGCAGCCCATAAATCGTAATTTGCGGAGCACAACATACCTCATTGTGTTAAGAAATGACAAATTGTTCGGTCCATTTTTGTGGCAGTACTTTTTCAAGTCCTCAGTAATCATTCACATAGCCGTGTCATTGTCCACAACGTATTTATTTGTACAGCATTAAACAGGCTGTTAATACTTGACGATGAACTAAATGGTCATTTCCTTTTCACTGATTATGCTTTCTCCGTTAATGTTCACCACTTCTTTCGAAAACCTGGCGTAGTTCACTGAGCCTCGTAGGTGTAAAATGCCCGCTGCCTATTTTGTATTATTCGCTCCGTTTATTGCATAAAAGTTGTCTTGGGAGATAGACTGTAGTATCATGTGTTATTGTTAGTTTCTTTTGCCTCAATAACAACGTACGTATTGTTATTGTCCTATTTCAACTGTCTTCCACTTCTGCTTTCATACAATATCCACATAAGGCGATTTCGTTGTTGTCAGTCCTAGCTTTGGTCAAGTCAAGGAATTGAATACCTTTGTTCATCGAAATTTCGTTCGTCTTTCTATGTTAATAACGTGTATTTATTTCTAGTCGAGTTTCCTGTTTAGTGACACGATGGCACAATACCAGATTGAGATACTGAACAGTCACAATACCACGCATTACATAGCTACAATTTCATTCGAATTCATTGACATGAATTACGACTACTAAGTTTTATAATTATTTTCACTGAATGTATTGCTTTGGTTTTTGAAGAACAGCTATTTACAGTACCCACAAACGTGCAGGTTACTGTGAAGCACGGAACTTTAGCTGGAAAACTTGTGGTTACCTTTTCCCTGTTTAACGTGTGATGCTCGCTCATTGGTCACTGCTGAATTAGATTTCCGTAGCTTTTTTTTATAAATATGGCTCATCTGTCGGTTAGCAGTTTTGATCGTCGGTGCTATTCCTGTCACACAGTTTTGACCATATCATGCGGAAAGAAGCTCGTATAAAAAGAGAAGTAAGATTTTTACGTACTCTCAATCAAGAATTAGCCAAGTAAAGATCTTCATATGGCAGAACCTTTCCCAGACAAGTGTGAACTTTTATCATTCTATCTCTCATCGACGACCGTCGAGAAATTAGACGCAAAGTGACAAGGCCTACGCAAAGACCGTGAGCACTAGTTGATCAAACAGTCGAAAGAGATGGAAACGGCCTTCTTATCTGGGAATAGCAGCAAGCTTTTCCCCCTGATCTGTGGTTGTACTGGCCGTCAAATCGGTGTAAATAAAATCATATTTAAAAACAGTGCCTTCTGGTGTGGCTGATGGTTATTGATTATGGTGATCCCTCATCATATGGCGTACGTAAAAGTAGGTAGACAAGGAAGGAAGATCGGTACAGGAAAGAAATCACAGAATATTCATGTAAGCTTCTCCAACCACTACAGCAAATACCTCTTCGCTGAGAACGACGCGGAATCCCCGTTAACTAAAATGCGAATACTTTGAATGAGGTTCGACGTCAAGGATCTCAAAACTTTGTGTGAATACCACTACTATCCGGATCACAACTACATCAATGCGTAGAAATGGTGGACCTCATACCATGTGGAAGGATATTTAGGGTGACTTCGTCTGCGGTGACGAGAAACATTCAACCTGGAAGGTCCCGGTTGTTGGAGCTACTATCGGTACGACTTACTTTGGAAACAAGTATTTCGTTGCGTCCGTATTTAACAAGACATCTGTTCTGCCTTGGACAATTTCCTCTCAGACAAGCAACCTGACTTGTAGCGCAGAACGGTCAACGGCCATCAGTACCCTACAATGAAACCCTAGGAGACCCACTTGAAGCCTTTCGTTGCATGGTTGCATGATGTAAACGTCATCTTCGAACAAAATGGTGCATCTGTACACGTATTTCATCCATCCAAATAGTGGTTCTCATATGTGTTGTCTCGAGTTCAACCTACACACCATCGGAAAATGTATCCCCGAAAATTTTTAGGATGACCCTTATATGTAATGCATGTACAAAAGACATAACCTTTACCGCAAAAGTAAACCGAAAGCTGTTCACACTCAGGAATACTGAAAAATTTGTTTTAATTCTCAAACGTTTGATGAAGCTGACGTCGATTGTCTCTGTTAGGAGGCGCGTCTGACGAAGCACACGGAGCCAATCCCACTGCACCTATCACTACAGTTTCGTGGATACAATCATTCTCGAGATTATGCACATCTGTGGGGATCGAACGTCGCTTGTTTCAATTGAAGCTGGAATATTTCAGCCAACTGCCTGAGGCAAATTCAACGTTGGGTGGATGGTGCTGTATTGTTCCACTTAGACAATCAAGTTACAGCTGTGCGATTGGATGCTTGTACATTTCAACCCTGTTTCAACTGCTTTCCCTCGTGTTTATTGGCGTACCGATAACCTGATCTGTTCTAACACCACGACTGCCATATATTGTGTTCCCGGCTGACTAGGATCCGTTTGATAACGGATCCTAGTGTGGATTTGAAACGTCACAATAAATCGTTCACCACTCAGTGTCTACCCTCTTTTTTGATTAATTTATATATATATATATATAGCTTCTGTGGTCTGACTTTTGACTCGTTGCTCACGTCTTCTCAGACTGGGAATCAAGCCACGCAGTCCAAATCTCGATTATAGCAAGGACTATCTAGTGGTTTCACTTATGAAAAGAAACAAGAAAACAGCTTCTGACTCGTAATACGCTTGCTCCAAATGACCTTACTCCTGTCCCATTCATTTTGACGCTCCTTCATTGCCTTGTGTTTGAACATTCAAATTCTTCGTATCAAACCCAATGAAGTTTCTGCATATTGTGCAAAAATGGACGTCCATGACAGAAACCACTGGAAGTATTCTAAAATCCGTCGACATTATGCTTGTTCGATGCACTGTACTTGTTGAGAACGTCTTGAACGCATGTTCGTTACTTTAGCTAAACACAGGTACGCCAAGACGATGAAATTAAACTTGTGCTTCGTCTTTTTTTCTTTGGGGCTAAATACAGTTATATCTGGTCAGTTGCATGTGTAGAAGGCCAGCTGAGCTCGTTTTGTCGAACCACACTGAATGAGTCTGTTGTATATGAAACTTCGATAGTGACCTGAATTAGGTTGGTATTTTCTCCTTAAACGTTCCCTATATGTCTCCAAGTTGTCTGGAGGTAATCAATTGTGTCGGTTGACAACAGTTTTGTAAGAAAGTACATTTTTGGGAGAGACCCGAACGTATCCTATATTTGTCCAGCAGTTTATCATTCACTTCGAGACAAAAAAACCTTTCAAATGTGTTACGTTTAGAAACTTGTTTAAGCACATTCTTCTGTTGCGTATGCTTATTGTGTTATGTACGACAGATTGTGTGTGCTAGAGGACAGGTTCGTGTGTGCTGCTTATGTTAGTTTGCAGCCCCCTCAATTCCTGCGACCGTATCATCGAGCTCTGATCGCTTGGATTTATTAACTTACTTTGAACAGCCTAATAACATACAGTCTACATTTGGATGAACATGAGACTACAGTTCGCGGCTTGCATTGGAAGTTGAACAACAGGCTGATTTTCAGGACATGCGTTTTTTCTCCAAGTCAGCTATCTTCTGGCCTTTAATTGGTTATCATGTCACACGCGACCGTATGTTTTCAATGTGATATATGTGTCCGTCCGAAATCCTTCTCATTTTGTCGATGACTTTATGGCATGTAGGACTTATGCATCGTAACTGTCACTTGGACTCGTTACTTGCTGGACAATACTGCTCGGCAAGTTCCGGTAGGTACTGTTTTAAGTCTACCTGTATAATTGCGGATGTTGTTCCCCAACTATTGGGGTTGACGTCATCGATTGCGCTTGTTTGCTCAAATTCGAATGTACAGAAGAACCGTATCTGCTCTAGAACTTGTTTAACCTTTAATGTACAGATGAACCGTATCTGCTCTAGAACTTGTTTAATCTTTAAGCGCGTGAAGTCAAAAACCTGTTTGTTGACTATCTTGGAAACGTGACTGTAGACTCCGTAGTTTGTTTGTAGTTCGAATTACTCTACAATGTTGAACCAGTGTACATACACCTGTACTTCTTTCTGACATCGTTGTGGTATATTCGTGTTACAGATCTTCATTCAGTCCGACCTTGTTGTTCGAAACCTGCTTCCGATCGAACTCGATTTCGGCCTATCATCTTCGTCCGTTAAAAAACACGAAGCACATCGTAAACTGTCGCATGACGCTGCGAAACGGAAGACCGCAGCAGCCAGCAGTCGTTTGCGAGTCCAACGCGGACCTTCAGCAACCTTTGTTTGTTCCACATACACCCGGGATCGTCAGACCAGGCGCGTCATCAGTATTCGCCTTTCAGGTTTGCAGCTTCCGAACGATATGGACCAGCAGTTCCCACACCAGTTTGACTCAGATCACTGGTCGGACGCATTTGTATTCTGCGTGCCCACTCCCAACGCTGAGAATGGAAAATTGCTAACTAGTCAGCGGAGTCTTGTAAGTGATGTTGCATTTTTTTGCAGTCAGTGGACTTTGGTTTTCCCACTTATGCACGTGTTCTGATCAGTTTTACTGTCAAGACTTGTTTGAGACAACGTTGAATGGCTGAGCCTTGCAGACTACAACTTATCGGTTATGGACACAGTGGACAGGTGTGTACGCGGCGTCTGTTACAACTGCAAATGAATGGGCGAACAACATCGGTGCTGATCGGTCTGGAATTTGGCTGCTGCGTCTCATTAAACACACTCACTTTATAGACAACTCGGCTAATCAACGACATCATTCACGCCACTGGGCTCGGTGAGATGGCGGCTGACCGAGCCCAGTGGTGTGAATGGTGTCGTTGTTTGACCGAGTTGTCTGTGAAGTAAATACATTCAATGATGCGGGGCAGTGAAAGCCGTAAGGAAGCTGTTCTGCTGACGGCACCTTACTTTCACTTACAGCTCGGTTGTTTGTTTGCAAGGTGCAGGCACCTTGATTTTGAATGTTTGAATGCGGAGGTAACTATATTTTTGATAAACAGTTTAAGAATAACACAACGTTACGAGCAAGTTGTAGTACTCTACGTTTCAACCACCTCGGGTGGCCTTCCTCAGGAGTGTTGTAATAGAAATCACATTGATTGAGGAACAGAGGTCACATGGGATTTGCCGTGGTTAGGTCAATTTGTGCTGCATCACAAAGTGACCTAACCACTTAATTTTGAGCTAATTCCAAGACTGGCTGGAAAGCCCCTCTGTAGGCGGAGGCTGCCTCAAATGTTATTGATGTTCAACTTAAAATAAACCACATCATTTTAAGTACTTCGACAGGGATTTAAAAACTCATTCAGCTTACCGTAGTGATGGGTACACAACCGTTGCATTAGTTTGTTCAATTGCGAGAAGTATTGGCATATTCTAGTTAGGTGCCCGGATAGGTGAGAGGTTTTTCAGTCAAACAGTGGGCCAAAATTCGTATTATTTTCTCGTTCGGCCTCGTTTAATGGGAAATTGGTCTATATCGGCCAACTCCCCGACTACTCATCTGAAACCGAGACGTTACTCGCTAAGCGTACTAAATTTTTTGATTTGGATGTAACTGAATTATCCTAATGATGAAGTTATCAGTTGAATTGAACACGACAGATGTGATTCTTATCAAAATCTTTCGGGCCGCCTAAGCCACACTCACAAGCGATTACGGTTGAGCGTTTTGATATGGTTATCGAATGTAGGGCCAGTAGCGCGGTAAACAACGTGGTTGCTTTCTGCAGCCGTGAACCCGGGTTCAAATTCCAGTCGTAACAAAGGTGTGAACTAATACAAGCTGTAACGAAAGCGAAAACTAGTTGTGGTGTTTATTTTCGAAAAGGGACAGCTGAAAGTCTGCTCAATTTATGTAAATCAACTCATCGAGTAACTGTCAGCACGGAAGCTTAATTTACTTGTGCCATCATTTGTGAACGCTGCGTTTTTCGACCGGGAGATCGCGCTGAGATCGTATCAATATCCACTCTGTGCCAGCAAAAGATGTTTTCAGTCTGTGTACTGTTGCACTGCGTTTCTAGTTCTGTCCTTGCTTAGACTTACTAGAAATGAATTAACAAATTAACACCAACTCGTATGAGCAAAACCAATTGAACGTGTTCGTGTTGCAGATGGTCGATGTACCTTCATCCCGTCGCCTGCTTATTTGTCTCATCAGCCTTTGGTGTCCTGGCTAAATTGCATCAATAGGTTTCTGCCTTCTGATTGGTTGATTGTCAGGCTCTTCATATTTGTGGTTCTGGCTGAATTTTTGATGTCTATGATTGAGCTCCGCCTCGCGAATACATTGCATGACATCCCGCTTTATCGACGATATGTCGACGACATAATAGTATTCGCATAAGACAAGGAGACCATAGGAAAACTATTGGATTTATTGAACTCCTCGCACCGAAATCTAACGTTCACATCCGAGTTTGGAAAGGAAGACACGCTCGCCTTTCTGGACATTAACATCAAGCGACGAAATGACGGTACAGTGTGTCGATCGGTACATCGCAAGTCTACCTGGGGAGGACAATATTTGAATTTCAACAGTTTCTCACCCATACAACACAAACGCTCGTTGGTTCGTTGTCTATTTCACAGAGCGCGAATTATACGTACCGGTGATACACTAGATGCCGAGCTGAAATTTATTCGTGACACCTTGGTCTCCAACGGTTATCCACTGGGTTTCATTGCCTTTCACAGTAAGCCGAAATTAATAAACCCACAGGAAACGTCTGTCCCGAAGAAACCGGTGTACATGCAGTTACCGTACAAAGGAGATAGTAATATGTCGTTTCTAACGCGACGACTGATGCAGGCCATCCAAAGGACGTATAATGCAGCTACACTGCGCTTACTCAGTCGTACCAAATCACTCACCCTTCCTCACATCAAGACGCGGATCTCAGAGCTGTCTACTTCACACTGTATCTACCAGTTCACCTGCAGCTGCGGTGACGTTTATATTGGCAGAACTGATCGATCCTTGCGCCTTAGAATGAAGGAACACGTGCCCAAGTATATCGAGGACTTGATGTGTGGTGTGACCCGACGCGACCCTACCAAACAACGCAAGGCGGCTTCTTCGATCGCCAGACACCTGCTAGTGACCCGACAAACGTTTTCCGCGTGTTGATGCGTCATCACAAGCCTGTCATTCTTAACTCACACGAAGCGTTGCTAGTCGCGCGTAGCAAGCCGGTCCTCTGCGTGCAAAAGCTGTTGACCTTGAACCTCCGTCTGCCATGGTTTTGACCAATGACAGACTAGTGTATACATTGACTTGATGCATGAACTTAAATCGCTTAAAAATTTTTGATTTTCACCGATGTTATGTGTTAGCAACTGACGAGAACATACGAAATGGTATTACCATCTTGCAAAACCGGTCTTCTGATTTCACTGTTCAAACATGACTTTCGTTTGGGCCACCGGCTTACTGTGAAAAATCCGGTGTACGCCCTCAAGTCTCGTGTTCTGATTCCGCACTACCGGTAGGGCTATAACAGTATGAAGAGACAACGTAGACTCGACAATCAGTGAAGCCCAGTACACCGTCACTTTGACTCAAGCGAACATTCACCAATCTTACTAAACACAAAAGGTCAAACAGTTTGTGTTTAGCCATCCAGATATCAACGATTCAAAGTGAGAGTATTTTACGTTTCAAGGCGTGTTGAAGTGTACGAAAGTAAATCAGCTTCCGAAGACGTACTGCTCCCATTAGCATGAAAACAACTGCATTCGAGACTTTGTCCGACCATACTTCTGTTCGAGGAATGCAAACGGGAGCAATACCTATCACAACGGTGTGCGGATTTGAGATTGTGAGCACCATGAAACATTCGCTTTTAGAAATCGGACGGAAAGATTATCCCACTAATCGGTAACTTTGGGGCTAGATTGCTCATATCTGAAACTGCTGGAATTTTTGGCTCTCTCTTGATAAATTTCACTTCAGCATTTATGTTTTCGTTCTCAAACCATCATCTGTTTTCAATATACTCTGGTCATTATGCTTAGCAGCACCCCCGCGACAAACTACGCCTTCCGAGGAGTACAACAAATCACTTTACCCTATTGGTACCAGGTCGCTTTCATAGTATGCAGTTAATTTTACTTCCCTGCAACAGCCTTGCGCCCATACTTAATAATTGGATCTCATATAAACTCTTTCTAACATCTTAGTGTACTATGGACTCAATCAAAAGATGTGTTATTGCATGAATTTCGTCTGTAACCTTTCGTGGGGACTGCACAATCGCCATACACTTATCAATAATAGCGTGTCTAAAGTAACGGTGGTATTAGGTGCAATCGATTCAGACTAGAAACAGGCAACACAAATGTCAGTGTCACACCACCTAGCATGTGCTACTGTACAGCAGTGTGTGATATTGTCACGTTTCCCACGGCAAAGAAAGAGGTAAATAACCACGCTTTGAACAGATAAACTCTTGCTTGGTTGTGCAACTGTTATAGTTTGTCCGACAAACAGACTAATAATTGCAGTATTCTAACAAAACGTCGCTCAGTAAAGCACGATCTTTATTAACCAATTCACACATTCTCATGCCACTTACACATCCGCTGTTATGGACCGGAATTCCAGCCTACAACGCAGCGAGATTTCCATATCAACTTCGCGCGCACTCCCACTTAATTCTGTGCGTTTGACTGACGCTGTCTATCTTTGATTTTTGCTGGCGATTTCTCGCCTGTTACTCTGATTTCGTTAATTGATGACTCGTTTAGTCGTTTGTGTTGTCCACAGTTCATCCTCTGTGAGTTTTGACCACATCTCGCCACCGCATCAGAACATGCTATTGAACGTTGGAATAATCACATCTTCGACTTGGTCATCCATCATAGCATGAAGGGAAAGTATACATCTTACGAAATTTCCTTCAGCTGCTTGTGAAAACCTCCAAGCGTAGATTTCTTTCTTCGCATTATCGGCTTACTCGTCTTTGGTTCACACTACACCTCAGTTGTTTGAGTTAGTGGGTGTTAATGTCCCGGTTTGGAGACGAAATCTTATATCTTGCACATATTCTAGAGGTATCCCACAGTGATTTCAGATGGCATCTCTTGCCATTTGTGTAGTTTTTATTGTTGTCATTAACCCTGTGCTGCTCAGCGAAGAAACTCGTTCGTTCGGGATGTCGAAATCTATTGCGATAAATGTTTGATTTACGTTTCACAAACTGAATCTTAACGTGGTGTGATGTTTTGTGCATCTCGATGTTCTGTTATGCTAAACCGGATGGTGTGTTAGCCACACCGACAGCCAATCCAAATTGGCACATCAGTAGTTAAAGGTCCGTCAAACTACGGTACTATGGTCTTCTGAGTGTGGATTGAAAGGAGGCTAACATCTTTTTCCGGAAACCGGTACTTGTTTTAGTATTATCACCTCAGAAGATGCTTAGTTGGAGAATTCGGTTACTTCCACACGTCTCTTACAAGGTGTGGACAAGCACGAACTCACGAACGCACCACTTTACACAGATGAATTGTATCCACATCCGCTGGCAGTAGTGTGTCGCCTTTATTTTTGTTGGCACATTCCGTACAGTTCATATGCACGTTTCCAATCATCGCTTTCAGTCTCTGGTCTTTCGAATATTGTGAACTGCCCCCCACTTTTCACCCGTTCGACCCGCACTGTTTACTTCTAGCACCGTATATTACACAGCATTCCCGTTTCTTCCTGGCTCCGTTAACCCCTTCTCAGTTGCGGACGAATTCTCTCCTACCGATACATTGTTTATCCCTGAATTGATCCTTTTTCGGTTGACTATGCTGGCCTACCGCTCCAGTTTAACGACTCAGTGCTATGTACTCGTTTCCTCTCCTTGTGTTTACTCGATCGTGTATACTGGATCTTATTTGGTAAGTACTATTTACGAACATTTCCACGTAAGCAGAAGCTTTCTTGAGCTCCGGGTCACAGGCACTTGTGTTCGGATTATCTCATTATGTCATTCTTTCCCCTGGATTGAACATGCTGACTTTGCCAAGCCGTTGGGCCGCTGATTGCTCTCTTTCGTGTTTTCATTGACTCTTCTTTTGACTACTAATTCTCTGGTGGAATCGGTGCACTGTAGCCACATTCCATGATCTTGATCCGCTAAACGTCAAAGGGTCCTACCGTTTATTAAAAGAGGCTCAGTGGACCAATAACCCATTTTAAGGCGAATTTCCAAGCATCTCCCTCACCTGAGTGTTCGCTTGTTACGTTCACTGAGCCCTTTCGTTTGCGGATGATATGGTATCGTTCGTATTTCATTGATATTCCAGGTTGCTCCATGCGTTTTCGAAATTTCTCGGCTCAGAATCATACACCTTTCTCCTTCAAGATTGCTTCTGACACGCTGTGCTTCGCCACAGTGCGCTTTGCCGCCATGTCTCCCACTGCAAACGCCTTGCGGTGTGATACCCCAGTCGCTTTACTCCAACAGATGAAACGTTCTGTCATAACCATTTCTCACTGGTTATTGTGAGCGTTCCGTGAATCCTGGCCTATTAGATACACCGAACAGAGTTCCTGGGGTTCGGCTACAGATATAGGTTGTAGGAGTTGATGGACTCTTCGGCTGTCGCCTATCAGTAATTGGTCTTGTTAGCAGGCTTGTGTGTAAGTCGTCCCATCGTCTTTCATTTTTGGCCAATGAGCTGTGTTTCGTTTGGTCGTAAGTTCAGGTACATCCGGCAAGTGCCACATGATGACTATTTTCAACCAATTTCTGCTTCATTTGTTACGAAACGAATACCACTTGAGAACTATCATCACCATGCTGCTTCGAAGAGTGCCCCCATACACGTCCTTGGGACCAACTTTTCTTCATTGGACGGCAGCTGTCTTCAGTGTTTGGTTAGCAATACGGTTAATAGATCGAGCACGGGATTGATCGTAAACTCATATTTTTGTTGTTGCAGTGCCCATCGGGCTAATTTGCTCCTTGGCTCTCTCGTGGTCCGAGAGATACTTGGTCCGTCTCCTCGTGAAACTGTTAAACCAACAGGTACTGTCCCCTCTTACCCAGTGCCCATACGATCACTAGACATGTTTCCTTTACGACTGGATACTTCACATCTGCTGGTATCTTCCATTTTTCCTCCCTTGTGCTTGGGCACTAACCTAATGCCGCGTTCACTGGTATTCGTCGACACAATGAACGACCCCCTTGTATTCGGAAGTTTTGATGTCAATCATTACACTTCGTTGTTAATTCACTCACATTTCTTGTCATTTCGGAAGAATTCGTCAAATGGTGATGCTATGCAGGTGGCGTGTTACCCCCAGCGCTAATAACTTCATATCAGGGGCGACCGAATAATCCACTCCGAACATTCAATCTTTTGTGAAGTGTCTAACGTATTCGACCTTTCCTAAGGGAAAAGATATGACTGTGTTCAGTCAAGTCGATAACCTTATGATCATGATGCGTCAGTTTATTTGAGATTACCTGCCCCCATAAACTAAACGAGCGTCGTTTAAGTTATTAATAAGAGATCAGGAGTTTAAGTGTTTAGTTGCCCTATCTTGGTTTATCGAATGTCAAGGGGTTCTACAGTATGTTAGCTGATGCTCAGTGCACCAGTAACATCAGTCTTAAGGCAAGCACCAAGGCACCTCTGTTGGCTAATTGTGTTGAATGCGAAAGCCAGTGAAATTGTGTTCGGGAGGCTGAGCGGGAAGTACACCGAAAATTTACGTGAACCACCGGTTTTGCTCGTTGCCTCCATCGGATGGAGACGAGGCCGTGTCAAGTTATGTCAGTTACAGTTGCATGGGCCTAAAGTTAAAGCAATTTTGTCCTCCTGTTGTAACCTTACTTGGCAATCTCAACCGATGATGTACTGTTGTCAGTTTAAACTGATTTCGATCTAGATGGATGATGTTCTTCTAAATCAGCCGGGAAATGACAGAACAGGAAATGCAGCGGCAAAGCTTCCGCTCACTTAGCGTTTGTAGTATGTACAAATTTCTCTAACCTTAAAGAAAACGTTCTGTTGCATCGTGTCTACCTGTGAATGGCTGAATGTTGATTCATAGTTGTACACTTAGGACACAGATTTCGTTACTCGGTTTACACTTTTCTCAGCTCGTTCTCATTTCTTTCTCTCTTCCTCCATCTTGCAGATATGCATTCCGACCTCAAATCCAGCCAATCTTGCACAGCCTATACAACGATTTCATGCTGTTGTGACTGTTGAATTTCGTCTGATCAATCGATTCACTACGTTGATCAGTATGGTAAGTGTTTCCGTCTGTATTTGATTATTGTGTAGCCAAATCTAGTACGAATGAAAACAAACAATTTGGGCGTCGTGTTGGACGTGTGTTTAATGAGTGTACTGAAAAGAAAACCAACGTCACCGAAAAGTTGTACTACTCAAAATCCCATCCGCCTCGAGTGACTTTCTTTGGAAGTGTTGTGATCAAAATCCATGCATGCTGTAAATCTCTTGATGAATTTACGTACGTAGACGTGCGCTGTCTGGCTCCTTTTTATCTGTGCCCAGTCAGAATCGGCACTAAATGAGCAGCACATGTAATTTACACTGTGGTCTACCAGCTGTTGGTGATCGCGAGTTATGTTTACCCGGGCCTGTTGAGTTGGAAACCTTGTGATAACTTGTATCGCCCTGTGGAAACATTGTACGTAATGGTTACGTAATGTGTTACGGTTAACACTGCTCTGGTGTCCACCAGGTTATTGACTTTGCTGGTTGTTTGCTTACTGATAGGTATTTAAATTATCAATATGTAATATTCCACACAATTTCCTTTCGTTCCTTGATATTTTCTATCACAACAATTCCAACTTCATTCAGGTAGGGCCAAATCTTGACTGACCACTTTTGTGACGGTGTGGCTGTTTTCTTTACGGTTGGTGTTGTTGAACACTAACTAAAATGGTGGACAGCTGTTTGGACTGTTTTAATTCTCACAAACACTACGTAAGCGGGTGAGTCAAACGTACGATCAGCAAATAGGTATCGAACTGGTAACCCATGCAGTTATTCACTAGCCAACGGAGTTGCATGAAAGCGTTTGAGTTGTCTTTTTCTCATGGGATGAAATCGTTGAACTAAGATAATTTACTCACGTACGTCCCTGAAACCCCGGAGGGCTTTTACCCCATAGTCTAGATTGCCATTCTGACGCATTCGCGGATCATGGGTTTGATTTCCTGGCACGTTCAGTGTTTGTGAAACCCGTCAAGACCGGAACAGCTGTTCTTCCCTTTACAAGTGGTCACTGAGACGTGGTCTTCGCAAAATTTTATTTAACCCCTTCTGAAGCCTATTGCTGATCGATTTTAGCTTGTAAGCAAAGGCGTCACAGCAGACAACCAATATATGTTTATGCTTTCTCTATCTGTTGTGCCTCGCTTTCTCATAGACTGAAATCAGTCAGCCTTTTTTGGTTTGCTCGTAAATCAACAACAACCCACCACGATCCCAGAAGGTGCTGGGAGGGGATTGGACAAGCGGATAGATATGCACTTGGACTCCATCTTATACTTGTTCACGGGCCACAGTTTCGGTTCCTCAGTGTACGTGATCCTATTGTGACCCAACAGGACCAAAACAGCTGTCCATCACTTCATTGCTGGCCACTGAGACCATTTGTCTGCAAATTACGTTTGTTCTCTTCATCACTTACTGTTTCTACGTGTTCCTCATGTACATTGTAAGGTGCTACTTATCAGTGCAACAGATCGAGATCATGTTAGGGTTGGTCATTGTCAGCTCTCACCAACAGGCGGTTGGTTTGAAATATCTGGGGCTCGACTGTCAGTCGTACGGTTTGCATTAGTGACAACGGTACATCGGTAGTTGATACTAGTGCACTGCTGCCATGCGTCCGTCAAAACGCGATCACCGAATACCTGAGTTCGGAACGTAGACAGAAGCTTAAGTTATTAACTCACCAGTAGTGGCTTTCGTTTATTTCTACCCGGTTTTCGAGTTGAATGAGGTTACAGTGTTCTATCCTAATTGATTACGCTGTTTGAGTACTGGTTAAATAATCCGTTGTTATTCCTAGTGTTCAAAATTTAACTTGATCTATCAGTGTATAACTATACTGAGATATGTATAAACTCCCTGCGCGGCACCGATTACTTGTTTGTTCGGGTGGCAAATTTTATTAACCACTTATTCGCTAGAGACCAGTACAGTTGATGTCTTGCTGAATTCTAGATCACCATCTCTCCTGTCTTCGAAGTAATCAACCGAATACCCTGCCCGATTCAACTACAAGCTCGATGCGTACGATCATACCACTCTCCTGTGCCTACTGTGGAAAGAGCTGCTGGATTCCAGTCGCCCTGGACAGAAACTGTTCCGGCTGCTCAAATGATCGACAGTGATACATGTGTACCTCATCCGACAAGACTGACTTCGGTTCCTGCACTGCCTCAATCAGTTTCAATCCCTTACCTATTGACCAAGGCGCCGGATCTGCTGTTAACTGTCCATCTCTCGTATGTTGCTTTATATTCGTTTCTTTGACTTAATTGTTTTACCGATTTCAGTTTTCGATGGAATTCTTGTAGTCTTCAAACACTAGTATTTTCATGCCTGCTGAAATAATCATTTCATCAGCCATCTCTAAACATGCTTAGATCCGCATTGTTTTGGTCTTTGTTGTGTTTACTGGTGCGGTAAAACGACGCTGGGAAAACGAGTACTGTATTGACAGTCGCAAGCGCGAAAGTGAACAAGCATGCCAATGAACCTTCCGGCCGCGGTGAACGATTGGTAGTTACACAACAACGTATGACAAAGCAACCAATCATGTGCATGACTCAGCAAGTGTTAACACATGTCAATCGACCAGTTTGGTCGGGCGGAACAAAGCAGGTGGTATTGAATGTGAAACAGTTCGCCCGCTATGTTAGTCTTGGGAATAAAATGGACACCAATCATCCCAAACCATGTCCGCATTTCTTTTGGGCAGTGCAACGGAGTTAGGAGGAACTGGGACCTATCTATGGTTAAGTGGCAGTGTTAAGTGATGTGGGCCATCACCGTGTTGATTTACTCACTGTTGTGTTCTTTAATCATGGCACTCTTAGACGCAGGCTCGGGGTTGCCACATCAGAGCAACGATAGCAGGACTCACTTAAATGCTGTCTTTTCTTCTTATCTACCGTCGATAGTGACTTTCTCGAAGCTTTCACTGCTTCGCTTGATTAATTATCCTCATTCCACAAAAACTAACCCTGTGACACCACTATGCCCTATCAGTCTTGCTCCCCCCCCCCC
>QNGE01002039.1:113116-130391 GCA_008508345.1 Paragonimus westermani | reverse complement strand
CCATCGGTTATGGACCCTTGCCGATTTTGATCACCATGGATTTGTCCCCAGTCTCAACTAGGGGATATGCTGCAGCTAGTGGTCTCGTGGTCAGTTGGGTTGTAAACCTTCTAGAATTTGTCAAGTTCAAACCATTCATCATTCTGTTGTATCCGTCCACGATGTTTTGGACTTATTCAGCTTTTTGCTTTGCGGGTTTTTTTCTAACAAGTTTTTGCATTCCGGATGTAGTTGTTGCAGACATGTTCCGAGTGTAGTATGCGAATTGACACTGTTGACTGTTCTCTAGCGTTGTGGGCATTCAATTTCTTACCCTAACGATGATGTCAAAATTCGTCTGGCATTCTGGTTCGTCTAACTTTTATCTCTCGCCACTGGTTTCCTTCCAAAGTTTGCACTTTACCTTGTCTCAGTTCTTCTGGCTTCGTTATTCTTACTGTTTCTGAGTGCAGAGTTTCATTGTTGTTCCTGTTACGTGTATTATATTCCCACTTAACGACCCATAATTAGTTGACATCTGTTGTATGATTGAAGAACTGGGTGAACTGTCTCCGAACTTGGAGCATTTATTGCGTAAAAAATGTAGCTCAGGAAACACAGGTAATCACAACATAAGTGCCACTGATTACAACTTTTCCGTATCTTCCCGCATTTCCAACAAGAGCTGCTTTTCTTTTGGATTCCCGTTTCGGAACAGAGAACACCCTACTGGAGCAATCATTGACGTCAAATCTTCCATACTCTGAACCCGTGTCGTGTAATTAGCACAAGTTTGTCTCTTTTAGCTTAATCAGGCGTGTACAAACGTAGCACTACTTTTTAGCTTATGGGTTGACACATGTAGGACGTATTCCTACCAGTGAAATTTGTTAAACGAAATTGCTATGCTGAATAGTCGGCACAATCCACCTGTCCCGAAACACGGCTACAAACTGTTTCATTGTTGATGTAGTCATTTCTGCATGTACTGTCCATGCTTCGAAGGTACAGATAGACAGGGGCAGCAACTGCCAAAGAATCCTCTACTGCCATACAACGGGACTGCTCATGTAATCAGTCGAATTGTAGATACTGCTGTTCACAAGCACACTTAGGTCATGGTGGTATTACACACTACATGGGTGGCTTCAGCCACACTAGTTGTTGCCTTAGTAGTCAACCAAAGCTGAAACATCTTGTGATAGGTAAGGTTTTTTCTGTTTCCAGCAGCTCACCGTCAGGCATTAGTACACTTGCGAAATTCTGCCGACCTTTTGATGGTGTCTCATACTTTGAAGTACTAAACTGGCAAGCTAAAGCCTCTGGTCCGTCCAAGCTGTTTCTAGCTGTCCATGAAATATCATAGAGTGAGTTCACCATGTCTGCATGTCCCAAATCTAAGTGTTGTATCTGGGAGTGTGATAACACTCCCATACTCACAGCCAATCAGAACACTTAGTTTATATATGACGTGAAATCTGATGCCGGCTGAGAGGTTGGACCACCCTGTCACACCGTGCATTTGGTAAAGATCTATTATAACCCACCGTAAGGTGTAGCATACCAGGTGGTGTGGTAACAGGTTCTCTCAAGGATACCAACATGCCTCCTAAACATTCTTCCTTAGTGGACAGTCCTAGTGTGAAGCCGAGCTAACTGAATAAAAATCCATCTGGTATTTTCGAAAACAATTGATAGTCTTTACCATGATGAACAACGTTCCACTATCTCGTGGGACATAAAAATGTCAAAGTAGCCATGTTCCAGGCGAAACAAATTCTATTCACTGACATGTCCAAGTGCTATACCTAACCTCCGAAACACGATTGCTCAATGAACTCTATGCAGATCGAAGTCTTGAAAACATTGCGTTAGCTGGCGCAAATATTACCCAGGCCAATCGTAAGAATGAAGAATATGTTTGCTAAGCCCGGGTTATTCCGAACCGACTGGTTACCACGGGATATCTGAACTAATGCTGATCAGCACTGAGTCTCCATTGTTAAAAATTACGACAGAAAATCCATTCAGACAGAATATCCGTTAGTGCTTCAGTGACCTAACCTTACACGGTTCCTCCATGTTGATTGACAGAGAAACAGACACAACAGTTGCTACTGAAAATACCGGATAGCAGCGTCACCAGCTCCGGTGGTCAGGTGTACTGTTGCTCTAAATTAGAAACCCTACGTTCCAAGGTCGGTACGATTTGTTTCACTTGCGTCTGGCAGCTTTTCTCTGGGAAGAGGTAAAACGACACTCAGGCGTTTAACTTTGCAGTTGCTTGTTTAGTCCTGATTGTATCCACCTGACCTCGTTATTTTTTGGTGTTTCTTTAATACTTTAATATCCAAGTTACACCTACTACTGGATGAGACAGTTCGGCTAGTATGATATACCCAATGATGTGACGAATAGCGACCTATTCAGAAACAGTATCACGTTTCTACGGTCTTTACGAATAAATCGTTCATCGTTATCTGACATACGATTGTTTTACATGTGCTGGTCGTTTGTGTCATGTTCGCTGGCTCTCAACCTACTCACTTGCTCATTCGGTCCACGCAGTGTTAAACAGATTACTGGTGAGTCGATGCTAAACTTTATTCTTTACTGCCTGGTCTACAGTGCAAAGTGTATTTACGGTATAAGTCGACGAGTGAGATTCGGAGGTGCAGTATACTTTTGGAATCCTGTTATTACGTGGAACGACCTAGCGAACACAATTGAGCTGGAACGATCCCTACGACGCAATAATACTGTACGCGCTGTTGTAACCCTGAACAACCGATCCCCATGCAGACTATGCAAGAAAAACACTGGTCTCCAGAAAGAGAGCCTTTACTGTCTCAGTTCGAAGACAAATTACAAGCGCAGCTCTTGCGTATTTATAGCTCGTCAAGCGACCTTGTGAATACTGTTCAATGAAGCGCATGGAAAGCGTCTTAGGTCACAAATCAGCGAATTAGCGTCCAATATATAAATCGGCTCGAAAAATGGAGATGATGATGCAGTAGTGGCGCGAAAACTGAGGAATTCGAATTTACAATAGTAATAAATGTTCATTACCGGTTAGTTAGACAGATTTGGGGGGTATTTACCATCCCCAACACCTCACCTTTACAGAGTATTAGTATTGGGGGTTCTTGGGATTCAATTGGAAGCGCATAGTAGGTTTTCTTTCGCGGCCGGACCGCCGTCTGGGTGTGGGGGATCTGTCGACAATGTTCTGCTGCGCTCTCCGGAATCGGTGCTTTAACTGGAACACTGAACGTATCCAAAAGTATGTCGAGCGGGATCTATTTCATTTCTGCATTCTTCGGAGGTACTCCCAAATTGTAATTGGTTTTCGTGTCGCGACCAAGTCTCGTTCCCAAGAGCAACGTCAAACATGACGCTTCTCATTTTGCTCATGATGCGGCCAGGTTTTCATGTTTTATCATTCGCTCGGTAATCTCTGGCGTACACGGCTGACCCCATCTCGAATAAAGACCCATGCTTTGCCAGTGGCGTCTCTCGATAAGCCGTGGTTCTCGGCAGCATGGCGTGGTACATTGTCCGAAGTTTTCGGCTCATGAGTGCTTCTGCGGGAGACAGCTGATTTGGTTTGGCACAGTTGGGGGTGGTTCTGTAGGCAATCAAGAACTTTTGGAGGATCTCCTCCGACGTTCCCTCTCCCCGTGACTTGAGAAGCGCTCGCTTGAAAGTATCTACGAATCGTTCAGCCTGACCGTTGGACTGGGGATGGTAGGGTGGAGAACGTATGTGACAAATGGCATTAAGCGTGCAGAAATTCTGGAACTCACATGATGTGAACTGTGTGCCATTGTCTGATACAATGATCTCCGGAAGTCCGTGTTGGTAAAATATTCTCTCCAGCACCTGCAAAGTCGTCGACGTGGTCGAGGGAGATACAGCGGCGATCTCCGGCCATTTGGAGTAGGCATCCACGCGAACCAGATAATGTACTCCGTTGACGGGACCAGGGTAATTGATGTGTATCCGAGACCAGGGTTTGTCGGGTTGCGGCCAGGGTACCGCTGCCAAGCGAGGGGGGGGTTGGCTGCTTGTTGACAGCGCGCACAGTCTTTAACGAACCTTTCGACGTTCTCATCCATACCGGGCCAATAAGCGTAGCTTTGTGCAATGGACTTCATTCGACTCATTCCCGGATGTAGGCTTAGATGGTTAGGTCATGTATTAAGGATGCCAGCTAGTCGTCTTCCACACTGAGCACTGTTCGCTGACACTGCGACCGACTGGTGTAAGTTGCGATGTGGACAGCTAATGACCTGATGTAGGGAAATGAAGACGTTCACCAAGGGGTTGGCCACTGTAGATCGAGTTCGTCTCCCGGGCTGGGGCCCTCGCGACTCACAGAGTCGGTGATTGGAGACGTTAGGTGAGATGGCGGCTAATCGAGCTCAGTGGCGTGAATGTTGTCGTTGTTTGTCCGAGCTGTCTGTGAAGTGAGTGCATTTAATGACGCGGGGCAGTGAAAGNCCTCGCGACTCACAGAGTCGGTGGTTGGAGACGCTAGGTGAGATGGCGGCTAATCGAGCTCAGTGGCGTGAATGTTGTCGTTGTTTGTCCGAGTTGTCTGTGAAGTGAGTGCATTTAATGACGCGTGGCAGTGAAAGCCGTAAGGAAGCTGTCTTGCTGATGACGCCTTACTCTTACTTGCAGCTCGGTTTGTTGTTTGCAAGGTGTAGGCACCTTGATGTTGAATGTTTGAATGTGGACGTAGTCATTTTCAGTAGTTAGGTCTCTTCCTGCCCCCTTCTTTTTTCCTTCTTTCCTGTATATAGGGTTTGCTTTTCATGGCTGTGTGACAGTTAAGCATTGATGTGAACCACTGATGTATTGCTGTCCCTGTTGATGATGATTCCCGGATGTGCGGAGTGGAACTGGCGGAGTACTTTGAAACGCAGACGATATGGACCAACAATACGATCACCAAACGTCATGCAATTCCTCACCACACATGGCGAGTTCCGTCGGTTGTGAAGTTGTTTCGATTCTCCGTCGAATTTTCCGGTTGGCCAACCCTCTGTGGTGTATCACATGGCCTGTTGAAGGATAGAGTCTTCATCCTTTGCCTGCTGGATTTGAGGAGCTGTAAGTGGTTAAGCTCTGACGGCACTCGTGGAATAATCGACCGCATGATCTGTTGCCGTTACTGCTGCAATGACTGCTTCTTCGTCCGATGTGGGGTAGTCGCTAATTAGTCGCGGTAGGGCATCCGCTTGACCAGACTCTTCAGTTCGTCGGTACTGGATCTTGAAATCGTAACCAAGGAGGGTCAAGGCCCAACGTTGTTGACTGAGTGTGCAGGGATACCTGTTTTGGATCCAAAGATAGACAGCAACGGCTTGTTATCAGTTAACAGTAGGAACTGACGCACGTAGATGAACTTGTGGAAACGTCACACTGCAAACACAATGGCCAAGGTTCCTTTCTCGATCTGACTGTATCGTTTTTCCGCTGGTGTAAGACTTCGTGATGCGTGCATGATAGCCTTCTGATTTCCATCGGGAAACGTGTGGAGTATGACAGCCCCAACACCATATGCGGAAGCATCAGCAGCCACAACTATCTGTAGTTTGGGGTCGTAGTGAGGCAATAAGAGATCGGAGCTGAGCATTGACTTCAGTTGAGAAAATGTGGATTTACATTCGCTGGACCAATCCCATGGAACGTCTTTCCTTAGCACTTTGTTCAGCGGTTGCCTGATATTATGAAGGGATGTAAGAAATGCCGAATAATAACTAATTAGGCCAAGAAATGAACGAAGGGAACTCACGTCTGTAGGAGCCGACATTTTCTGGATAGCTTGAATATTCTCCGGATCTGGGTGTCGACCATCAGCATCAAAGATAAATCCGAGGAACTTGACGGATTGCAGGAAGAAGTTGCACTTCTCCGGTCGAAGACGGAAACCAATGTCTTGGATACGTTGTAGTACTTCTTGAGTTCGTTTGCACAGTTCCTCTGGAGTCACACCGACGATATGCACATCGTCTAGATACACTGCCGCACCTGAAATGCCAGCCAAAAGGGTGTCCATCGGCTGCTGGACGATTGCTGGAGCTGTCTTAATGCCAAAAGGAAGACGTTTATATTGAAAGAAACCGCGGTTAGTATTGATGGTGAGCAACTCACGTGATTCCGTAGCAACTACCACTTGGAGGTAGGCCTCTGCCAGGTCCAGTTTAGCGAAGAGTTTTCCTCCATTTAAGGCTGTGAACAAATCATCTGGTGTCGGCAAAGGGTAGTGGTGTTTTTGGAGCGCAGCGTTTAGGCCAGTTGTGAAATCAGCACTTGGCTTCTTGATAACCACAATGGGGGCCGCCCATGCAGAGTAAGACACTGGTGTCAAGACACCTTCATGTTGGAATCGTTATAGTTCAGCATCAACTTCTGGCAAGGATGCGTAGGGAACCGGTCCTTTTGAACAGAAGACTGGTGTAGAACCAGGATGCAGTTGTAAAATAGCCGATACCGCTGTGCAGTGCACAAGGTTGGGTTTTAAAAGCGATTCAAATTGTTTTACAATATCACAAGAGTGTTGTTCAGCCATAGCGTGACTCACGTAACTGCAGATTGTGTTGATGGGATTGTCCGCCAAACCCAGTCGATGCCAAATAGGTTGAGTTCTGATGTCACGAAGCAGGATCCGTGAAACGTTTTACCATGGACTAAAACTCAGCAATGCAGCTGACCCGTGGGTGGAACGTGACCACCATATGCGCTGATCTGTTTGGCCTCTTGTACCGGAGGTTGCCCGAGCGTGTGCCAGAATTTCTCCGAAATGACAGTTATGTTGGAAGCAGTGTCTAACTGTAAGCGGACTGGCTGACCGTGGAGGGTTATGAACTTACGTCGGCTTGGGGCGTTGACTTGGAAGACTGCCATCAAGCTCTTTTCGTTGCCGACTGTTGTGGATCGTGACGTGGATCGCGAATTCGATCTGGACCTTGCTGACCTGAATGACAATATCCTTCTTTATGGCCGACTGAATTGCATTGCCGACATCTGTGTTGTTTGAATGGGCAGAACCTGACGAAGTGCCAGGCCCCACAATGTCAACATGCTGCCGGAGGCTTCTTCCCAGTTTTCGGGCCAGATGGTGTATCATGTGACGGATCGGGGTTGCGCCATTTGGCAGTAGAAGGATGTTGAACTGCATGAACTTCGGTGCCCCCTTCGGCCCCCAGACTGGACCAGAGTGGAGTCATGCTTCAAGTTTATCAGTCGTTGGTATTCTGAAGCCATGTCGTTCAAGGTGAGATTTGGTTCCTGTTCCAAACGGTTGAGAAACCGGATGCGTATATCAGCCAGCGTTGGAGATTGGAGACTACATATCAGCATCAGCGACTTGAATTGATCGTCCGTCAGGGACTTTCGGTTGATGCGTTCACATTCACGATTTACCAGTCCAACATGCGTCAGGAAGTCATCAGAATCGTTCATTATCAGCTTGAGACATCTGTAACGAATACTGAACAAAGAAGATTGATCACCGAACAGATGACTAAGCGACTGGGTAGTATCCTTGAAATTACGGTCTCGAGGTTTATCAGGCAAAATACTGTTACAGTACTTGTCTATTTCGGCTTCACCGAGCTTACGAAGTAGCTGTCTGAGTTTCCATTCACCCTCGTGGTCAGCAAAGTCAACTGTAAATAAATCCTCATAACGCGTGAACCAAGTGTCAGTTGTAACATTTGAATCAGGATCGTAATGGAATTCCGATATACTGTTGCACAAGGCATCAGCCGAAGGTGCGTTCATAGCTGTAGGTTGTGCGGAGGTTTCCCTGGACTTCGAGAGTATCTCTGTCAGTTTCAGCTGCTGCTCCAATAACAATTCTAACTTGAATGTGTCCATACCAAACCAAAAAACGTCGCCAAAAAGTGTTATAACGCCGAACTGTTGTATAACAGGCAGTTTCGTTGTGAGTAGTATACTACTCACAAGTAGTGTATTACCCACAGGCGACATTCAGGAACAAAAGGACAATCCCCGAACACGACGGACAAGAAGAGACTATCGGAACAGTGTGTACATGCTGTGTGAGAACTTTCACTAAGTTGAATGACAACGTACTGTCAGCCAATGTATGTGAGTGCATGTCTGTCGTGCAAATGAGTGCACGCGTTTGTGGTTTAGTTTTTGACATGACCTATACGGAAGTTTGCGCAATAAACCGACTTGCTAGCGAAGCATCTTTTGCGGACACAACAGAACGACCGAGCGGATGCAATCGAGTTGTAACGACCCCTACGAAAATGTTGTATCACGGAGAGACCGACCGAACACAATTGAGCTGGGACGATCCCTATGACGCAGTAATACTGTACGCGCTGTTCTAACCCCGAGTTTACAAAAGTAATAAATGTTCATTACCATTTAATTGGACAGTTTTTGAGGTATTTCACATCCTCAACAAATCCGCAGGTTGTTCGTGAAGGGCAGTGAGCGTCGATTAGGACATCTATAGTGTATTCACACACTTGTTACCCAATCTGTATGATTCTCCTAATATCGAAAGTGGTTGACGCGAACGTCGTTTGATAGACATGTAGGGTTTTGCATTTTGTCTACGTCACTTCTATATCCAGTGGGTCATAACAAAGATATCGCAAGCAACGCTTAGGCGAGTCTCTGTTTTGTTTTACGTTGCAATCGCCCTCAACGGCACAATTAAGGAGTAGAAAAAACTACGCACGGTACGTTTCGCACTATTGTCAGAGTCAACACTTGTTGTTTGTCCCGGACAGTTCCTGATTTCTCAGGCCGACTAAGAGTTTGAGTCCACTTGGAGTTTTGGATCAGAATAATCGCAAATTGAACGGAGTTTGCATTGCACTGCTGGAAGGTGACTGTGCACCATGGACAACAATACATCACACTAATGTCTGGCTACCTTACAACCACATAACGAAAAGCAAACTCTAATTAGGAAGCAAAATGAGGAGAAGGGATGGGACCAACTGGATTGATCGGGCTGGGGGTGTTCATGAGGGACCGTGTTGTACCAACGTCCCGCTGGATATATCAAGGCCTGTTGATCGATGCGTCCGTCCATATACTCTCCTTATAGTTTCCACATTGCTTATCGCATTTCATCGGTCAGTTTTACCTGATGATCGTTGTGTGGTCTATTCGTCCTCAGGATAGAACGGGCAGCCTCAAGGACCTCCTGAATAATTGAGATTTCACGCACTATCAATTGCCTGAAAGCAGGCAAAGCTTTTTCCAGGTTGTTTCCTACCGCCTTTTGGTTGTTCATAAGAACGATTCAGTTTTGTGCTTTGAACTTTGCTTGTTTGCCGAGTGAGTTTTCGGGTTGATGTGATGTTCAATTACTTATTGTAAAGCGCTCTCGTTCTTTACCTTATATGTTACGGCTGGTGAGCAAGAATGTGTACAGTGTGCTCAGTAGACAGTTTCTGATTCGTTTCATGTGTCAACCGCATCTGATAGCTGAACTGACCTAGCTCACTGTTTTCGCGACTCAGCAATGAGCAAGCCTATTTGAGCGGTCCATCCTAGTCTAACGGCCCATGCGCGTGCCGTTTGGTTTAGTACGAAATATCAGGTTGTATCTCAGCCGAACACCGACAGGTTTTACAGACTTAATCAGCCACAGTTCAGGTAACCGGGGCTCGATCTCTCAACTTTGTGGCAACGTCGTTACCGCCGTACTATCCAACACAATACCAGTGCTTGTGAACTGATCACTGTCAACAGTGAGAACGCTGTGTTCGTTACCCATGAATATGTAAATCTTAGTTGGTTTTGTTGAGTTGCAACACGTGTCACCCTTTTGTATCAACTAGTGATGCAGTTCTCGTTGCCAGATCTCCATTTGCCAGTTTGTATGGCATCTCCTCAAAACTGCTTCCTATTGCCTTCAAAATTTGTGCTAAATCATCTTCAGTCAAAATGAAAACAGTCTAGAAGACTGCACTCCTGAGTTGGGAATACCTGAACACCTACTGTCTATGTAAGTGTGGACTGTAAACATATTACTATGAACATAGTCTATCGGACCAGTGTGCGAGTTAAAGTCAGGTTTGTAACATGAGAGCTAAGCTATCAAACTGGTACTCTCTTAAAGAATTAATTCAACCTCTGTGCGGCTTAACGATTTGTGTCTCATTGATCCACTGAGTTAAATCGGATGGGGGTACATGTGGAATTCATGTAGTTTTACATTTTTGTTGTTGTTCAGTATGAACCACACACTATCGTTTCCTTAGGTCCGTATTATTATGAATCGACTTAACCATGTCTGTTGTGACACTGACAACGAGGCTGTGCACACTGAAAGTGGTGTCTTAATTCTGATAGCTAGAGGTCGTTCTGAATGTTCCAACTTGTTCCTTATCTGATCGATTGCATACATTAAAGTAGACATACTTTATCTGTGGTTTTTATTCAAACTAACCACACATGACCTCTGCTGCGACTGTTTGCTCGGTGCATCTGGATGAGCGTTATTGACCTGTAGAGCCGTTGAAATCGGTTTATTTGGATACATTCAGTGGATCGATGCGAGTGATCTACCGTATTGAATTCCGTGTATATGTTGTTGGTGTGAGTTTTTCAGCGAGTTGCCCTCTGTTCATATTTTACTTTTCCATCTGTGTGCTGATTTCTTGTCGTGATTATCTGTCACGTGGTTCGTGACTCTGCTTAGCCTTGTTCTTCAATTTGTGCTTGTTAGTTTCAGTTACTTGATTTCTGGTGTTATACTCGAGAACCTTTCGTTCGTTTTTGCCTTGGCGCTCAAGTAGCTTGATGTTAATGACGTAAGTTGTTTGTCATTCACGTTGATCGCTCACCTTATCTAGGGTTGCTTTGGTGGGCTTTTTTCTTTCATAACAACAAGCGCTTTGGATTAATTGCGCTCTTTCCAAACGATCTGGCTGTAGGTCTTTGCAGTAGTTTTGCTATATTCATCTCGTGCCTCATCTGATGCTTTTCCAACTTACTTCCATCATTAACTTATACGGGTGCAGTTTGTTTGTTTGTTTCTCACGGTTACCATAACAAATAAACATAGTGTTATGGTTGAAACACAAGTATCAGAGCGAATCAGCGTATGAAAACTGGATGGCAGTTGGACAACGCTTTGAAACTCATTTAGAAACTATCTAACAGCATCTGTGTCTTTGTTGATCATAAGATGGAATTAATGTGAGTGCTACAAATTTGGTATGCTCGGTGACCTTTGCGAACGATCGTTGACCTTCGCTGCTCATTTTGATGCTACGAGACTCTTCTGCATTTGTTTGATTGAGTAGGATGTACTGTATATCAACATCCATTCCTCCACACCTGTGTTCTGTCCGTCCCGAAGTCTTGAATCTGTGTCTGACTGAGGTTAACTACGTTGGTCGCCTTCCTCTGTACTACAACCCTGAATCACTGTTGATGACTAGTCTGCACCATGCCAGCTATATTCGCAAAATATGGAATCACAGCTCGATTTGATTGCAAACATACTTTATCATACGCGTAGAACTTGTAGCCGTAGGTCTATAATCTGGGTGGATAATCTTCTGAGAAGATCCATGAGATATGGGTTGACCTGCACAAGACAATTAGACGGGGCTGCCACAATACCATCTCTCATGTCATGAACTCTTCACACAATAATGGACGAGCTCCTTCAATGGAAGCTACACATATCAGACACGATACAAAAAGACACCAGGGCTACCATCACTGCTGTTGAATGCTCAGAAGAGGTCTATATTATTCCTGTTATTTCACAGCTTACAATCTGTAAATAAATTGTAATGGGTTACAATACTATGAAAAGAGGTTTGTGCCGTTTGACAAGTTGATCGACGGCTACCGTTTTTGACACCTCAGCGCCCTTTTTCTTTCTCATTTGAATTACACTGAATGCAAAGTAAGGATGCTCCAGGGGAGATAACTCGAGGATCTCGACTACGTGTTGGCAAGAATTCTGTTCCAGAATATAACTCTGACATCTGGCAATCATGGTGAACATAAGTCCAGTGCCTCAGCCACTTGCCCAATTGATCGAGACAGCAGTGATAGACACAAGGTGAGTCTTAGCAGTATGTGCGCGCAACTCACCGTTAATTCACCAAATGGCTTTAGAAAATCAAGGTTGATTGATGAAAAAGCAAGGTGAGCTCATACAAGGTTATGCAGACCGCCGAAAACACGAAGCGTCTTGCGGCTTTTGGCCCATCTGTCTGTCTGTTGAAGCACTGATGGATGTAAACTGACATTTCGTACACATGGCTGAAAATTGTCATAAAGGTTTGACACAAATACTTTAGCAACCTACAGAATCGATGACTGTGGCTAAACGGTCATAACAAGAAATCATTGAGTTAAATTCTCTCATCCGGATTTGGCAAGGGTGTAGAATGCCATTGGACAATTGCGAAACGGAAAGGCCGTGATTTGGGATGAGTTGTTGGGTAAACGTTTGATGTGTGAGGACCGAGTTCTGAGAGGTGTACTGTTGCAGTTTGTTCAATTCACTTGGATAAAGGAAGTAGTGCCACGAGATTTCGAGGATGCCTTCATTTTACTTTTGTTTAAGAGTAGAGGGTGAAGCAGAATACAGAGCGTCATTGACCGTTCGACAGATGGAGAAATTGTGTCAGACAGAACCAGGCGTTGTATGTCGTCTTTGTGGATTTCACGAGGGCGTTTGACTCCGTGATTTTTGAAGCATTGTAGACAGCACTGGATGAGTTTGGCTGTGCAAGTGAGTTCGTTGATTTGCTTGAGATGTTGCATGTAGGTGAACGAGCAGAGTTACAGTCGTGATGGTTTTACTGCTGATGCTGTTTCGAGGCTGGTTGTGCTTTAGTTTCAAACGTGTTTGTTTTGCACGTGGCCCATGTTCTGACAGTTGTTCGTTGGGATTTGGATGACGTTGTCCAATCTAGTTATCTCATGGATGTTGAACATTTGAATATTGGACGTATCAATTCTGAGAGCGTGTTACGTGATTTGACAGTATGCGTGATGTTGTTTGTGTATGATGTCGTCCACGTTGATGATGAACTTCATCGACCGACGGGGACTTTTGCTGGTGGCATCCAAATATGGGTGGTTTTGTTTTATCCAGTTTTCTGTGTGTCGGCATGCTGCGGCTTCATCGGAAATCCCGATGACTGGAGACATTGTTGTTGGTTGTTGAGTTGCGTCTGATCGATTTCGGTGCGCACTTGGAAAAGCATCATTTAATGGTTGAAGTAGAACTTTTTGTCTGTTACACTACGGTACTGTTGTGTCACATGAAAACGTGGACGATGTATCAACGGAATGTGCACTTTCTGTGCTCCTTTTCATGTGTAATGTTTAGACAGAATGCTGGGAATTAGGTTGTCGTAAGTGGCCTGCGAAATTCTAGATACTTCCAAATAGACATTGGCTTGATTGAACGCATGTTTTCGCTCAACCAGCTGTCTTGAGTAGGGCTCGTAATTCGCCGATGAAAGGCTCTCAAAGCGACTGTTGTATAGACAGCTATGGGCCGCTAGGTGAAATCCTGGTGGCCGGAATCTTTGATATCTAGATATTATCGATGTGGTGCTGTGTTGTAATATCGATCACAGATCGTAAGAGGATACAACTTTGAATCAGACTACCTGAAGGAGTGCGACTGGGATAAGCGTCCGAAAAGATAGTGAATGACAGCTGCGATTGGGAATTCAAGCGCCGTAACCACCGCGACAAATGTGTTGGCTCTCTCCGGTTGGTTGGCCACCGACTAGTACGCAACAGATCGTCAACGAATAGTCGATGAGCACGTTAGATGTAAGTCAAGTCCATTAGGTATTCTTCGTTCGTATCGACCAACGCTGTCTGTTCGTTTATTAAACCACTCATCTTCTTTTTCAGCACTTTTTGCCATTTTGGCTTACCTTCTTTCCGTTTCTTCAGCTTTGCTCGATACACATTGACTGTGAAGTTTTGTTGTATTTTCCGGTCTTATATGTTTCTAGAATCTTGCACTATTGATTTAGCTTGAGTTGCATATTTGGCAATTTTCGCATGATTCTGTATTGAATTTCGTTTACTTCATTATTCCATTACCTTTTTTTACCAGCTTAGAGCTCTATTTTTCGTTTCCAGGAGATAATGATTTCACACTTATGCTAGCCTACCATCTGGCTAACCAGCATTGGCCAGCTACACTTCAAATGCTTTCGTTCACATACCTCACAGTTATGTTCTTTCAAGTTTACAATGGGTGCATGGTGTGTGAACGAAACCGCGGAGGGTGCATCGCTAGCTGGTTGTGGTGGTGTTTGTGTGCGTACTTCCTATGACTGTGATCACTTTGGCCAACTGTTTGTGGTGACGTTTGTGTGCGGACGTCATATGACATCGGTGCAGTGACGGATGCCGCAAATCGTGCTTTTAGTTTGGGAACTTACCGTTAGGATCGTTCATGGATGGAGCGGGTAGTAAAGGAAAAAAACGGTGTCTGTATGTGTCCTTAGGAAGGACTAGTAGACATTCCATATTTGCACAAAATACAACACACGCACATTATGACCGTCTCAAATGTTCTCGTCAGTTGCTAACATAACAGCGGTGAAAATAAAAAAAATATTTAAACGATTTAAGTTCATACGTCAAAACAATGTATACACTAGTCTGTCATTGGTCAAAACCATGGCACACGGAGGTTCAAGGTCAACAGCTTTTGCACACAAAGGACCGGCTTGCTACGCGTGGCTAGCAGCGCTTCGAGTGACTTAAGAATGACAGGCTTGAGATGACGCATCAACACGCGGAAAGTGTTTGTCAGGTCGACCACATGACCAGTCTCTAGCAGGTGTCTGGCGATCGAAGAATCCGGCTTGCGTTGTTTGGTAGGGTCGCGTCGGGTCACACCAAACATCAAGTCCTCGATATACTTGGGCACGTGTTCCTTCATTCTAAGGCGCAGGGATCGACCTTGAACCTCCGTCTGCCATGGCTTTGACCGATGACAGACTAGTGTTAGCAACTGACGAGAACATACGAAATGGTATTACCATCTTGCAAAACCGACCCTCTGATTTCACTGTTCAAATTCGTAGCTGTGGAAGGATGTTTTGTATGTCTCAAATGCGTTGTGTTGACCAGCCATACTTTGTGTTCAAAATGGATCATACCAGTCTCTAGGAGACTAGGCTAACCTTGGTTGTTCAAACAGTGGATGAAGACTGTATGTAGTGTATAGGCCCAAGGTAAGCAAAAATTAGTATGCCGCTGTCTTAACTGATTGCTATTTCAGTGGTTACACATCTCCAAGAAACTATTGGCACCTTCATTGATGAATGTGAACTACTGTGGGCAAATTAACACGCATGCCGTCAATATCGTTTGCAACTGATGTAAGTCTACATTTAAGTATTACATATGACTTATTTTGGAATAACTTGTTACAGTATGTTGAAAGCCTAATATTCTAGTGTTGGCACTGTTGTTACTGTCATCCGCTATCAACGTAGGATGTGCAAATTCGAGACGATTGTACCTACTGTGGGGGTACAAAATGCCATGCCATAGCTCATCAATATATGAAATTGACTGGGTCTTTAATACGAATGGGGAATTGTGCGTGCCAGTCAAGGACAAATGAGAAAAAGTGGAAGTGGACATTTTGTGAGATTTTATAAAAGTATGCCAACATGTTCTATTTTTATAATAAAGAATATATGCACGCTGCATTTCCTAATGACTTAATCATTCATACATTAGGCTTATGCTGACCTTGTTGGTATTTCACATCCTCACAGCTTGTCGTAACGGTGTGCACTCGAGCTGAGAGTGAATATGTATTCCGTAACCATCCGAGCTTGGATACGACCGTTTCAAATTCGAAGAAACTAGGTTGTCGAGGAGGAGGACAAAGATATGTAAAAATGATGTGCACATTGCGTGTGCCTCCACCAAAGGTTAAGTATGTCTTGGAAAACACGGGTGACTCTATGGTGCTTGCTCTGCTCAGATAGAAGAGCTTGCAACAGGCTGATAATGCAACTGGACTGATGGTGGCCTAACCCGTTCAGACATGTTAAAAGTTAAAACTGACACTTGTTTTAAACTTGATTTTCCGGTATTATTGCCACAGCCCGATGCGTAAACTGACAAAAACATCACGAGGTCGGCATATTTTGGAATGATCAAGAGAATATCTAGCTGGAACTGAAGCGAGTACAGCTCATCCTTCAAGTGGCAACGTTGGTGGTAGAACTTTTACATGGTTTTCAGGTAGCAGCATTGTTCACCGCCCCACACTGTGGTTTTGCAATCACAGTAAGTGTTGCAGTATTCCACAGCCAGAATCTTTGATTGTATCAGTTCTAACCACCTGAACGACCGTGATAAATATGGATACAAGCTTTGCGCTGGTATGTCTCATCGTCAAGACGATATTTTCGCCAACTGGGTATCATACAATTATACCAGATTATCCCACAAAACCATATTTTTTGTGCACTCCTGCTCACAGAACTCAAATTCTTCCCTATCTCATACTAAAGTAAACAAAGTAATCAGGATTCAAGGCAGCTTATCAACACTAAATCCTCGTGACGTCCTCCGTTACCTCATTTTTCTCACTCTCATATTACAGACATGCAATTGGACAACCTCACTGCCACTACTGTGTTCATTGGCTGAATGAATACTCGCTCGTTCATCGATTGAATGAAAAATACTGCTTTTACTCCTATTGTCTGTTATAACTCCAGATAAACGGCCGTCGTCAACATCGACTAATGGGGGCAAAAGCTGTTTGTCCTGTTTACTTAATAGAAGCTCTATATTGTACTTTTCTGTTAACAATCAAGTTGAAGCTTTTTAGTTTACTGATCCCTTTTGATAGATTGAATCGTAAAACTCTTACGAGGTTAAGAGATTATTCAAAAATCAACTACCAGGCTCGCAACATAAATCGTGAAATATATACGGTAAGACTGGACCTCGACGTGGTGTGACGGCTTGCGCATCTCTATGACCTTTTGGGCTAAACTGGACAGAGTTACTCATACCAGGCAGGCCAACAGGTAGAGGTCTGACAAACCACAGTCTCCTGGCCCTCCAGGTTGGGGGTTGGAAGATGGTTGGCATCTCTTCCTGAAAAACGTACCATTTCTGGTACACCGCCACCCACCCGCTGCCTTGCGGTACAGGCTTTTGAGCCAAAGGCTTTGGTTGAGAACCCTAATCGTTCTCCTGTCTAGGTCTGGGCGTCCTGGCAGTATCTCAGCCCACACACAACCATGAATAC